>BQNB010044065.1:0-45116 GCA_026074375.1 Tanacetum coccineum
GTCATTCATCTCAATAAAAAATGGATAATTTTATAAAATCGATAAATGATTGATAACTTGATGATAGAAAGACCAGTATGAAAGGAGCATTCTCCAATGGTATCACTCTCTTATCGCAAACATCAAGTTGACCGGTAAATGAAGGCTTTTGAGAAATAGGTCATGGGTTCAATTCCAACTCCTGCCTAATTAGGTCACTCGAACAGGTGCTCATCGCTTGGGGCTTAATCCTTTGGAAGGGTCAGTCGGCACCCGAAAGGGTGCACGGGGTTAACTGCCCACAATGGATGATTGGGCACACAAATTGGATTTCTTAAAAGATGTACAAATTTTAACCTTGTTGCTTGAAAGTTTTAGCTTTTCTTTTCTTAAGGGTGCAAAAAGGTTCACTGACTTTTATTTCACCCTTTCTTGAGGGTCAAACTTTGAAAACAAAAAAGTAATATTTACATTAGTTATTACAGTTTTGGAGCGCTGGGACCAGAACCCTCCCTTGCCCTTTAAATTAGGACTCAAAAAATCAAAACTACACAATAAATTAGGACGAAAGGATTACTTGATAAACTAAGAATCGAGATCCTGTAAAATTCATATAAACATGACCGGTAAAGTGTTCTCACAAACATAACAACGACACTTACTGAGAAAAAAACTTTATCGGTTATATTCATATGATATTTAAGGATATCAATTCATTTAATAATTCTTAGCCTTTATTTATAACTTTTTTCAAATAAAGAAGAAGTAAAATGTAAAGATATGGATACTTCAAAAAGGATTTACATACTGGTGAAAGGTAAGCGGGCAACAAGCTGCGCCGTTAGCTCTTTTTATAACTGTGCATAACGCGTTGAACTCGGCTGAGTAGCTCCACCGCCTCCGGTGCAAAGAAATTAAATGTATCAAATGCAAAAGGAATAAACACGTGTTGATTTTAAATTCATGCTTTCTCATGTTTTGTCATTTTGCACGATGCGACTTTCAAAGTAGCCTGACTCGCTGTAAAACTCCTACTACTTTAATAATTAAAAAAAGACAAAAGTAGTTAATGCTCATGAGATGGTAAATCTAGGCTTTCTCGGTGTTGTAACAACTGTTAACGTTAAATATTTTTCCTACACAAGTTGACAATGACTCGACGTGCAAGTCAAACATATTTTTCAGTTTATAAGACCGTCCGTAATAAAGAGTGTGCAGACATTTTTTTTTTCATTTGGCACCTCACGACCGAGTCTAGTTTATTAGGCTGTCCACTATCGTTATATGTCCCGACCTGTATTTTTCGACGCCATATCAGCTTTCTTTCTCCGACGACCTACAGACGACATTTTGCTACTATGAGGCGACCTTCATTTTTTCTTCTTCATTTTTTCAACAACATAATTAAATTTTATTAAATAAAAACTTTACAAAATAATTCAGATACATAAAAAAAACAATACATAAAAAACAATATCAATTTTACTCAAAATATCACTAACTATAACTTATTAGTTATTTACAAAAGAATGACAATACAAACATAAATCAAGGACTTATAGTGTAAATTATATATTTATAAAATAATAAAATTAAAAAAACATAACTTCTTCTTCCTCGTACAACACACACAAACACACGCATCTACACAGACAAAAAAAATAAATAGAAAAAAGTTCTTTTTTTAATTATTAAAACTTACTCCGTGTTTATGAAGGTTTGGTTTCCTTTTGGTTTTTTGGTCGACCTAAAATGACTAAAATACCATCTGTTCTTTTAAAAACAGCCCCGTTGGTTAAGTTAAGAGGGGTATTTTAGTTATTTCAGGTCGACCAAGTACCAAAAGTGAAACCAAACCTTTAAAATACAAATTGTTTTTGCAATTTCGAAATTCGACGAACCAAATCTGCAATTTAACCAAACCACAAGGACCATTTTTGCAATTTACTCCTTTATTTTAACTTTTTTCAAATAAAGAAGAAGCCAAATGTAAAGATATGGATACTTAAAAATGATTTACATATGGTGAAGCGCAACGGACATCAAAGTTGCGACCGCTAGCCCTTTTTAGATTGTAAAGCCGATACGTTTAAAAACCACATCCGTGAATTTAGGTTTCATAATATTGTTGTGCATAACCCGTTAAACTCGGCTGAGTAGCTCCACCGCCTTCGGTGCAAGGAAACCAACGGTATCAAACGCAAAAAGAATAAATACATGTTGATTTTCAATGCATGCATTTTATGTTTTGTCCACTTTACACGAGTCGACTTTTCAAAGTGCTGACTCATGTTAAAACTCATACTACTTTAATAATTTGAAAATGAAAAAAGTAGTTAATGCTCATGAGATGGTAAATCTAGGCTTTCTCGGTGTTGTAACAACTGTTAACGTTAAATATTTTTCCTACACAAGTTGACTTGTCGCGTCGTGAGAGTCAAATTATACTCTACCGGACCCGAGTTTAGTTATTAGGCTCCCAATTATCGTTATAGGTCTCGGACTTCGTAATTTTTCGTCGCCCTATCAGCTCTTTATCTTCTGCGAATACAGGGACCTTTTACCCACTATGAGCAAACTTATTTTTCTTTCTTCATTTTTTTATTCAACATAATTAAATTTTATTAAATAAAAACTTAATAATTCAGATACATAAAAAAAACAATACATATAAATAAAAATTATCATTTTTTATCAAAATACAAATATCTTTATAACTTATTAGTTATTTACAAAAGAATGACAATACAAACATAAATCAAGGACTTATAGTGTAAATTATATATTTATAAAATAATAAAATTAAAAAAACATAACTTCTTCTTCCTCCCACAACACACACAAACACACGCATCTACAAAGAACAAAAAAAAAAATAGAAAAAAGTTTTTTTTATTATTAAAACTTGAAAAATCACTTTTTTATTTAATTGTTTATCGGTCGAGAATGTCCGTCTTGAGGTCGACGATTTTGGGTTTGGTCCTCCGTGCGGACCGAATCAGTGCGGCGGCTAGCCACTACGGTGGCGACCGACGGCGGCCGAGGTGGACCGAGTCGTCGACCGAACCGTAGTGGGAAGCCTTAGGTTAGGCACAAGTGCACAACAATAACCTCGAATGATCATCGATTTTCCTGTCACTTATGCTTTCTTTTTCGTGCAACTTACATGCGATTTTTAGACCCACTAAGACGACCTACACTACAAAAAACATACCCCACAATAATTCCTTTTCATTAATTAATATACACACAAAGAAGCACATGCATCGGTCGTAGTACCGACCCACATCTTCATTTTCATTTTTGCGACCTTGAACCCACAGTTGGGTCAACCCGAGTAACCTGAATACTAAAAAGGGCCAGGTATCGTGTTGAATTTTTTTGGCTAACTTAGGTTCGGGTCAACCCGATTGACCCGAGTAAAAACTTTTTACTTTTTAAAAATAAATTTTCTATTTAGACGAGTAGAAAATAGGCAATTTTATTATGTTTTACTTATATTCGGGTCGACCCGAACCCAGTGGACTCGACCCGACTTGACCCAAACACGGCTAAGCCGAATTCAAATAAGGTCGGGTTCGGGTATGTAATTTTTAGCTTTGACCGACTTTGACCTGACCCTAATTGATCCGAACTCGACCAATCCGACCCTCCTAGCACCCCAAACAAGAAAAGATAGAAAAAAAAGTAAAATTAGTATTTTGATCTAACTTGGTCATTTATAAAAAAAATGTTTCCAATTTTTGAAGGCATTAAAATTCTCTTTATTTTTAGCAATTTATGTAATTTAGCTTAATGTGAAATACCAAATGCAATATTTGAAGTAAATTAAAATGTATTTGAAGTAAAATAAAATGTAAATAACATGAATTACCTTCAATTTATCTGAAACAACGCCACCCTGAGATTAAAAGATGAGCGTTGTGTTTGGGTTTGATGTAATGAAATGTGGGAATGGAAAGTGTTATTACGATTGAATGAAAAATCTTGTTTTGTTTACATTATACAATGTTATGCATCATTACAATGAATGTATGAAACCTTACATCAAAAACTACACTTTTCAATAAACCCACCCCCCCCCCCTTTTCATTCAACATGGGCCTCCTCAATTTTTTTCATTTCGTCCGTAAATGTATCAAAATATAAATAAAAGTCTAACATTAAACTAACCTCATTAATTAAATTATTCTTATTAAATATTGACATTTTAGTCTTTTTCTTATCGATTGCTAAGTCCTATCAATCCACCAACCATTATTATTAAAGGTAATTGTAGTATTACAGTACATACTTTATTACATTACGCGTGATTTTTTTCATTCATTTAATATGAAACAACGCACCCTGAGATTAAAAGACTAGGTTCTTAATGTAAATTTGTGACCTTTTCTTATTTTATTGTTGGAGACCAAAACAAGTTACAAGTCCATTTTTGTTAAAAGAAAAATCAAGTCCAAGGTAGAAGATATTTAAAACTTATTTGTTAAGAAAATAAGAAAAAAAAAGGGTAAATGAAATGGTAAAATATTTTTTAATGGGATAAGCAAATGGACCGATATCTTAAGATGCTTAACAAATTCAACAACTTGATAAAGTTGATCAAGTTGGTCAACGTTTTTTTTAGTGATGATCGTTTTCATACTCGTACTATATAGGTAACAAGCAAAATAACCCGCGCGTTGCGGCGGAGCTAATTTTTTCTCGAATAAATTTTTTTTTTACCTTTCGGGGGGGTTTTTTTTGCCGATGCGTTTTGACGGGACTAATTTTTAATATTTTCTTTTTTTGTATGATTCGGGGAAAATTTTTTTGCGTTGGGACGGGCTAATTTTTTCCCGAATATTTTCTTTTTTTTTCATTACATCTAGGGGTGTTGATCGGTTCGTTAGTTCGGTGTTAATTTTTTTTTAGGTCAATCTGAAAATCGAACCGAACAAACTAGAATTCAACCGACCGAACCGAAAACCGAATTCGAATTCGGTTCGATTCTCGGGTTGACCCGAATAACCCGAATAACCCGAATTTCACTTTTTTTCAAAATAAAAAATAAAGTATTACTACATTTTTAGTAGAAAAATTTTTTACCATAAAAAGATGTTGTGATTTATATTATGATAACATTTTAATGGTATTTATATATATAAATACATATATTTATATGAATTCGGTTTTCGGTTCAGAGTGCCAAACCCATATCCAACCCGAGAACCGAATTAGTAGTTCGGTTCGGTTTCGAGTTTTTGGCGAATTCGGTTTTCTGGTTATTAGTTCGGTTCAGTTTTGGTTTTCGGTTTATTCGGTGTTTTCGGTTTTTCTGCTCACCCCTACATTTACATCCCAAACTTATCTTTATGCCAAAACATGATGAAAAGAACTAGCTGTGGTCCAAAGTCTATGCAACATGGGCCGATATTACAAGTTGTTGATATTTGGGCTGGTGCACAATTTAATTTCTTGGCTCTTTAGCTACAACAATAACATACAAAATAGCGAGGTATGTGAATGTGAAATGAGACATATCAATGGCAAGATAACATGCATTGGTTGCTCGGTTGGATAATTTTTTTGCTGAATTTATTTCGATATCATATTGAGTGGGAATGTGGACCGTGCGTATGGCTGCTGGTGTGACTTTGTATGCAATACATGTATTTTATTTCACTGAACATTTTTTTTAACAATCCCGAATTGAATGATGTTTGTCGTTGGGGCGAAGTATACGTTATTTATAGAGCGAATATATTTGAGGAATATAGTTTATTATATAAGAAAGTCGTAAATAGTTAAAAGTTGATGGTACATTTTGTAAATTTTCTTTTTTATTTCCTATTTATATTAAGCTTTAACATTTTTTTATAAAATCGTCATGTGGTATCGTCAAGAAGTCATTTCAATACTAATGGGCTCGTTTTGTGTGCAATTCAAGATCTTTCCGATGGTGTTTTCTTATCTAATGAATCCGTACTATGTATCTATATATTTGATAAATAAAGTTTATCATATAAAAGTGTCGTAATTAATTAAAACTTGAGGGTCCGTTTTGACTTTTCTTTTTATATTTGATTTTGAGCCATTTTCATTGGTTGTTGAGCTAATGTTTTCGCTTTAGGATAAAACCTGGGAGTAAAGAGACTGCTTCCACCGACCTCTGTAAGGACAAGTCATATATCGAAACAAACTACGAAAAACAATTACACATAATCATTATTTTCTTTCTTTTACATTTATTTCAAACTAGCAAAGATACTAACCAGAGAAAAATATAATATTTACAATGAAATAGTACTAGTCCTTCTTTTGATCCAATCTCACATCCATTAATTGTAGACAGATTTTCCTAGTTGTGTTTGTAATCACGAAATATAGATAACGTTATAACTTCATCTTCACGAGTCCTTATACTAATGAGTTTGCGTCGAACCATACTTTGTTTCAGTAACGTCAAACTGGGTTTACGGATAAAAAACTGCTTGACCATACAAAACATACTCTTTTGACCCCATTAGAATCGTATCACAAAAGACAACATACCCAAACATAAAATGGAACTTGCAACTTGCTCCAGTGTCTTGTATGCCTTTCAGAAGCATGCTCCGCTTGTAACAATAAGAATTGCATAAAGTAAAAATTCTAAACGGGAGACCCTCATCTAACTAGAAATTGACCAGAAGATGCGGCGGCTTACTCTCTAATGACATGTCTGTGTCAAGCCCTACGTTGGTGATTTAGAATGTCTAGTTCAACAAATTTGTGTTTATATCTGCAGTATTCGTATAATGTCATCTAACACAATAACGTTTAGCTTTTAGTATAGAATGCTTGCACAGCCAATAGATGTGAGTTGATTATTATATATATATATATATATATATATATAAGTTCTTAACGTTAAAGTCGCACTGAGTGAACGAAGTGAATATAATCTATCTCTAACTTTTATCTGATGGTGAGATTCTTAGATCAGGCGCTGAAAGAAGTACTAATCGCAGTATGAAATGAAGAAGAAACAGAGTATCGGCAAGGGATGATTAGTGCCACAAACTACAAACCAGGGATGATTTTTGCAGTTTACTCTATTATAAATGAAATAGTACAAGCATTCTTAGGACCATTGATCCAATCAATCCATAATGTTAGACAGATTTTCCTAGTTGTATTTAGAATCCACGAATGAGATAACGTTATAACTTCATCTTCAAGAGAGTCTTTACTATGAAGTTTGGTGTCGAACCATACTTTGTTTCTGTAACGTCAAACTGTTTATGGATAAAAACTGCTTGACCCATACAAAACATACATCTTTTGACCCATTAGAAATAGATCACTAGAACTTGCAATTGCTCCAGTGTCTTGTATGCCTTCAGAAGCTACCGTCTACAATAAAATTCGAAGTAAAATTCTAAACGAGACCCATAACAGAAAGTGACTAGAACGAGCGGGGCTTAACTCTCTAATGACAAGTCTGTCAACCTTGTTGTCTGCCCATTCTGAACGGTGCTCCCGTAGAAACCTAAGCAGTAAAGTAAACCCGCGCTCTAAGGTCTATAAACAACTCAGTCCCTTGCAGTAAACATAAAAATCTAAAACAATATAAGATATATCAATGCATCACAAAACACAAACCAAATATTATTCAAAAATAAAAATCCTATCATTTAACAAAATGTTAAACATTCATGCAACATGCAGTAACATTAAAACCTATCTGCATCATCCATGTAATCCTTACTTTCAATCTTGCTTCCATCTCCAAAGTATTTGACTTGTCGGGCCATTCATTGTGTTATTCCCAATCTTGATTCCATCTCCAAAGTATTGATCACTTGTCGGACCATTCATTGTATTATTCTCATGATTGTTTCCATCTCCGAAGTCTAGACCATTCATCGTGTTATTTTTAAAGTTGATTCCATCTCCGAAGTCTAGACCATTTGTCAGACCATTCATAGTGTTACTCACAAACTTGATTCCATATCCAAAGTCTAGATTGATTCCATCTCGGAAGCCTAGACCATTTGTCGGACCATTCATTGAGTTATTCTGAATCTTGATTCCTTCTCCAAAGTTTAGACCATTTGTCGGACCATTCAACGTGTTATTATGAACCTTGATTCCATCTCCAAAAACCGGCATGTTCAGACGAGCATTGTCAAATGTGTTTGGAAGGTTACTCCACGTGCTCGGACCCAAAGACAACATATATGCACTCTCCATATGAGCAAGATCACCAGCACGTACAAAAACCTTCCTCTTCAACTCCACCAAAGCCGCAACATATTGCTCGAGTTCCTCCACTTCCATCCATTCAATGTCTTGCTCGTACCATGGAACAAACTCGCTAGACGACGACTTACCTTTTTTCTCTTGCTGAATCATCTCGTACTTCCTCTTCTCCCTCTCCAACTCCTTCTCAAGCTCGGCATACTGCATGTTAAGCTCGGTCACTGATGGATGTTTTGGGGACACTAACGTTGATCCATTGTTCTCGTAGCGGTCGATAACAGCATCAACTGAAGGATGCCCGAAAGCATAGCAATGCCCACCGGGTGATTGAACAATGATTGCCATCTCGGCCCCCGTAAAGACACAAAGCTCACTAGCTTTTTTGAAGAGCCCCGTACGTCGTTTGGAGAACGTGACTTGACGACTGGCCGTCTCTTCGATCTTCTTGCGCCCCGTGTTTCGATGCTTCATCATACTGGATTCTGACAAGTTCATTGCAATGTTGGTGTAATGGTTAAGTTTGGTTATAAATTAGGGTTCGTTCGTGTATATATAATTTGCATGAAGAAAAGAATATAGGGTAAATATGTAAAATAACAAAGATAATATATTATTGATTGTGTTTTTGTGATTACATAATGAAGATTGGCTTTGTATTTATACTAAATACATAGCTTAATAATTAAGCAATGCAAACCCTAAAACATAATGGACCCAAACCCACAATTTGGTTTGGGCCAAATAAGTCAACGGTCAACGGTCAACGTAACTTAGCTATCTAATAAAATATTCATAATCCTGTAAAAGATTTCGTATTAAATGCATACTAGGTTAAATATGGAATCATGCTACATAGTTGTTATGATATCTATAGTTATTTTCGTATTAGCATATCATTTACATAATTAGCAACTGATAATATATTATGAAATTTCATTTTGAGTTAATGAAAGTGTTATTAGGATAGAATGAATCGTGGTCCAAAATCTTTAAATGGGCCGTCGCACAAATCGAACCGAACTAATAACCGAACCGAATTTGCTAAAATTGAACCGAACCGAACTATAAATTCGGTTTTCGAGTTGGATATGAGTTTGATAATATGAACCGAAAACCTAATTTATATAAATACATATATTTTTTATATATTTATATATATAAAAGGACCATTTAAAAATTTATCATTATATAAAAACACTTTTTATACTTGTTATAATATTTTTTTGCTAAATATCTATGTTATTATTATATTTTTTAAATAAATTGTGTAATTTGGGTCAACTCAAAAACCGAACCGAATTCAAATTCGGTTTTCGGTTCAGTTCGGTTTTCAGATTTATCTAACTTTTTTTAACCGAACAACCCGATAACCGAACCGACCAACACCTCTGTTTGTTAGATATTTCGACTAAATAGTTTAAATCGTGTGTCTAAAGGTGGCTATAATTTAATGACGTTATTCACAATTAATTTGACAACTTTATAAGATGGTAAATCTATGACTTAAATGAGTGAGCCGAAAAAATTGTTACTACTAAAAATGAATTACAACTTTACATCTTTCCATACACCGACAAAATTTAGGACGTGTTTGGTACACGGGTGTCAGTGGGTGTAGAATCAAAGATTCTTTAAATTCTTTGTTTGGTATATTTACTACAATCGGACACATGATTTGGATTTAATATTCTCATTTCTATTGCCGACGCAACATAGATAAAAAATGATGAGTTGTTATTAGTTTTCAACCGTCGAAATAAATTGATATCAAATCTCAACCCTTTAAATTAAGATTTAACCTATCTATCTTTGTGCCTAAATTTGTGGAATACTAAGATGCAATTAAAACACGTTTCTAATCAACAAAACATGATAAGTTTAAAAGCAAGACACTTTAAGATAATTTCTAGAATTTTTCCGTAAGTTCCTCTTTCATCTTCGCCAAAATATATATGTACACTCAAGATAATTTCTAGAATTTCTACCATGTATATGCAGTAGCAATTTTTTTTTTACTTTCTTATGAATTTTCACATATGTTATCTATACAATTTTGCAATTTTATATGATATGACCTAAAAATAAAAAATTTAGGAATGAAAAGTGTAAAGTATGATGACGGAAAAAAGATGTCAACGAGGTAAGAACATATTGCAGTAAATCTTTATAAGTTTTGATTTTAATATTTCATATCAATTAGTTGTCAGTTTTTAATCTATGTTTATTTGTGTTGTAGGTGTGATGGTTAAGAATGGTTTATGCTCATAGCAAGACTTGGGGCGAGATGAAACAAATAAATAAAAATACAATAGACATGTATCTTTGGTATGCGTTATTTGTTAGAACTCATTATACACTCATTACATAACATGTAACTTTGGTTCTGATTGCATACAAGCATGCATACAAGTTTTGTGAACATGTACATTTTCATGTTACATGTTTTACCATGCTTTATTTATAAGCTCATGTTTGATATATATCTTCTATTTACGATTAAAAGTAAGACACTAAATAATTGGTAATATATAACGAGATCTAAAAAACACAACACAGCGTTATAACTTCGTGTCTAAGCCTTTATAAAGGTTATTGTATTACGGAGTAATATTTAGTCTCATACTTGCATGATGTATACCGTACATCTAATATGTTTTAACTCTTTTTGCCAAAGAAAATGACGATACATATAAAGAGTAAAACTTGACTCATTGCACAACATCTAAAGTCTTATGAAACTTTGGATCATGTTGCATACCTATGTTGGTTTTTTATTCCAACGTGAAGTTCACTAAATATTATTTGGTTTAATTGTTGAAAGTATGTGTTGTTTTATGAAGTTAAAAGTGTAACCCGTGCAACGCACGGGTATTGCACTTGTTTTCATACCAGCCTAAGTGGGTTGTTTTAGATGCTTTTATTCATTGCTTTTTTGTCAGCCACATATATTCATTTTTTTATATTTTTTACTTTTTTTATTTCAAACAAATACATAAAACCTATTAAACACATATATAAATTAAATATTAATTAATTTTCTTTGTCATTTTCTTTCAAACCTTTCTCAAATCCTAATCCAATTCTAATCCACTTACAAACCAAACGCACCCTTATCATTCTTTTTAACTTACTCATACTTCCAATATATTCAGTACGTATTTGGTTGAGGGGTGTGGCCTGTTGGCTTGGTAATGTGATGATAAGAGTTGTTTGGTGAAAATTTTGTAATTTGTAAATAGAATTCATGGCCAACAGTAAGGGCATAAAGGAATCCAGCCTCACCCTTTCATTTTCTGACCATTTTTACTTTTTGTAGACTCACATCTCTTTTCTTAGCAACACATCATCGTATTCTTTATTTCTCTCTTTTTATTATTAAAAAATTATTATATTTTAATTTTATAATAGTAAAGTTTAATTTTTTTTATTATATATATAGTTTTATAATAATAATATTTAAATCAACTTTTAAACAAAAATCTAAATTCAAATTCAAATCCTAATCAAAATCCTACGGTCCCATATTATTTCTATGATTTTTTTGTTGCAAAGGTGAACCGATTTTCATTAATTATCAAAACAACATTATACAAATAGAACCTAAGTGACAGACATGCCTGCACTTATTATACAACTCTTCTACATACTGTTACAACAGACAAGGAAAATCCCTATCAATCAAAGAAACTATCCTGCATACCATTTCCTTGATGGAACATAATGAAGATTTTTCTCTGATAAACCCTTCCTATCAGAGAACAGACTAAACATTGTATCTAGCCTTTATCAGTTCACCTTGATGCACCAAGTTACCATATTCTCACAACTACATTTCCACACTCAGTTCAGACCATAAACCATTCACCCATCACCCACAATGGCTTAATACTAAGCAAAGGTGGCATCATTGTGTAAAATATAACACCCATTCACATTACAAAAGGGGCACTTCCCTCTTAGCTACATTTTTTTACAAATATGTCAACCATAATCAAAACTAATACCCACTAGCAGATTATAAAGACATTTAGGTGCAGGCATCACTAAGACAGAAACACACACCCTTTTGTAAACCCAACCTAACCTCCATAGTAAAAGCAGATTCTAGACATTAATAAGGCAATCCCGTCTCCATTATTTTAATTTTATAATAGTAAAGTTTAATTTTTTTATTATATATATATTTTTGAAATAATAATATTTAAAACAAATTTTAAACAAAAATCTAAATTCAAATCCAAATCCTAATCAAAATCCTACGGGCTCATATTCTTTCTATGATTTTTTTTGGTGCAAAGGTGAACCGATTTTCATTAATTATCAAAACAACATTATACAAATAGAACCTAAGTGGCAGACATGACTGCACTTATTATACAACTCTTCTACATACTATTACAACAGACAAGGAAAATCCTTATCATAAATCAAAGAAACTATCATGCATACCATTTCCTTGATGGAACATAATGAAGATTTATCTCTGATAAACCCTTCCTATCAGAGAACAGACTAAACATTGTATCTAGCCTTTATCAGTTCACCTTGATGCACCAAGTTACCATATTCTCACAACTACATTTCCACACTCAGTTCAGACCATAAACCATTCACCCATCACCCACAATGGCTTAATACTAAGCAAATGTGGCATCATTATGTAAAATATAACACCCATTCACATTACAAAAGGGGCACTTCCCTCTTAGCTACATTTTTTTACAAATATGTCAACCATAATCAAAACTAATACCCCACTAGCATATTATAAAGACATTTAGGTGCAGGCATCACTAAGACAGAAACACACACCCTTTTGTAAACCCAACCTAACCTCCATAGTAAAAGCAGATTCTAGACATTAATAAGGCAATCCCGTCTCCATTCTAAACATCATGCTATACTCTCCAAGGCCTTTTACCCTTCAACAATGCTGATCACCTACCTTATGGTACATCTTCCTGTGCTAAAGTCCAAAATATCACTAAAAAACACTCAGATCCTCCCTAGGCCAAACTAAGGCTTAAGAGAAAATATTAGGACTCTAATCGAGGAAAAATCCAAGATACAAGGTATCAGCCATTGCAAAGACCTTAACAAACCCTTCTGTTATATATTTAGTGATAACAGAGACAATAAGCCCATTATCATTAGTTTTAAGTACAAAACTTTCCTTATATCAAACAGTCCTTAATCCAGAAAGAGCTCTTCCCATCACTAAATAATGTTCATGCTAATATTCCATTCTTTACTTATTTCCTTCACAGCTAAAGACTTTTTAACCTTTAGACTCATTAATTACATTTTAATACTCTCTACAATCCCATTCAGCAGATCTTGACAATTCCTTTGTTCTTGAGTAAATATTCTTTTGTTCCTCTCATTCCAAACAAAGTATATTGTAGTTGAAAATTCCATTCTATCCAACACACTTTTAATATTGCTCTTGCATCCCCCTTTTGCTATAGTGCAGGCCACTTTCTCCCATACATTGTCCCAATTCCTCTTCCCCATTTTGGTAGTAACATTCCTCCATATTCCCTCAGAATAAGGACATTTAAAGAAAAGATGCTCATGAGAATCACTCTCCTTACTACATAATGGGCATTTAAGGTTAGTGTTCTTATTCCAGGCCATAATCCTGTCTTGAGTTGCCAATCTTTTATGCATAGCAAGCCAAACAATGAAAGCATACCTAGGATTACATTGAGGGTACCACACTACTTTATGCCAACTAATCTCAGGCTTCCTCTCTTTAAACTTCTCCCAAACACTCCTAATAGAAAATTTCATCTTGTTCTCATTTTGATCTTTCCAAATTAGGCCGTCCTGCTCCCCCTCTCTCAGTATAGGAATCTGAATGTCATTAATGATTCTGAATTGTGTTTCCCATTCTTTAGGCCAGTTCCATACACCATTTACAATCATATCAGCTACACTAGCTCTTTTATCCATTCTGGCTTCATATCTTTTCTTAAAAGGAATAATGTCACATAGAGGGCCTTCATTACTCCACTTATCAAACCAAACATTAGTAGTTCTTCCATCTCTAATTTCCTTCCATATACTATCCCTTATTACATTCCTCAGGTTCAGAATAGCTTTCCATGTTCCATTATCGGATTCATCAATATCAACTTCCCAAATACTTTTATTTTTCAATTTTACTGTATTTACCCATTTGACCCATAGACTATCTTTATTGGCTATTACATTCCACATGTGCTTACATAATAAAGCCTCATTTCAAGGCCCAAGTCTCTTAATCCCCAGGCCACCTTGACTTTTTGGAGCACAAATAACTTTCCTAGCCACTTTTGCAGCGCTTTCTTTAGATCTCCATGGCACCAGAGAAATCCCTTTAAAGCCTTCTCCATATCTTTCACAGTTGTTTTAGGAATAAGAAACACAGAAGCCTAGTAGATATGCATAGAAGCTAAGACAGATGTTATAAGCTACAATCTGCCAGCATATGACAGAGCTTTGTTTTTCCAATCATTGACTTTCTGCTTGACTCTTTCCACTAATTGGTTACATTCAGAAATACCAATATTCTTAGTTATTAAGGGGATACCAAGATACTTCATTGGAAGTGTTCCTACAACAAAAGGCATAACTTTAAGCATCCTTTGTCTTTCACCCTCTCTTACATTCCCAAAGAATATAGTACTTTTATTCATGTTTGGGACCAAGCCAGAAATCTTACTAAACCCCATAAGGCATTCCTTTAGAACTTGCACAGACTTATGATCACCATTGCATAACATCAATAGATCATCAGCAAAACAAAGTTGAGTCAATTTAATTCCCTTGCAACCCCAATGGAACTTGAATTGCTCACTTCTATTTACCCTTCTTTGGACAATCAAGGTTAGCACTTCCATAATCAAAGTGAACAAATATGGGGACATTAGGTCACCTTGTCTCAGGCCTCTCCTACTCTTGAAATATCTATATTTTCCCCCATTGACACATACAGTAAATGATGCACTAGTGACACAAGTCATGATCCAGCCTATAATCTTCTAATAAAAGCCAAAATAGGTCAAAATTTGCTTTAGGAAGTCCCAGTTTACAGTGTTATATGCTTTAGCTATGTTAATCTTTAAAGCACATCTTCTTGGCCTACTTTTCCTGATATACCCTCTCAAAAGTTCTTGAGTTATCAATAAATTATCTTGTATGATCCTTTTGATTTATACTAACTAGCTTATCCAAACGCCCTTGTATCCTTTTGGTGATGATCTTGCTTATACATTTATATATCACATTGCAAAATGCAATGGGTCTATAATCTGAAACTTTATTTGGCTAGTGTACTTTAAGGACAAGAGTGATTAGTGTTGCATTGATTTCACCGAATAACTTGTTTGAATTGAAAAATTCCTTGATTGCACCACAAACATCCATACCCACAATATCCCAGCTCTTTTTAAAAAACATAGCTGTGAAACCATCTGGACCAGGAGCCTTATCATTCCCAATCCCAAACATGGCCTCCTTGATTTCTTTGTCAGTTATGTCTCCCACCATGTACTCAGCTTCATTCTTAGATAACTTGTTGAGAAACAAGGTATCAGGATTATCAATGTGTTCTGTACCACCATTATTAAGAAGGAACCTCTCAAAATGTTTTACAAACTGATCTGCCACATCATCTCCTTCAAAACCAATTACTCTTTTCTATCATCTCATACTCTATTAATCTATTTGAAGCATTCTACCCTTTCACACATTATGAAAATAATTGGTACTCATAGCCATTTCACTTTTGCTTTTTTGAGCAAGTAAATTTTTCTCTCCTCACATTAAATTGCTTCTATCTATATTCCTGCAGAACTTTAGATAACTTCTCCTTAACCACTTTACAATTAGGGCTAGCTTCAACATCCACTTGGGCTCTTTTTAATTACTCTTCCAGCTTCTTTACATTCTGAAACAAATTCCCCTTCTTCAATGCCATATTATTCAAAGAAATTTTCATCCTTTTCATTTTCTTCACTAGCTTGTACATCAGATATACCATTTACATTCAACATTTCCATTCTTTTTACAATCAAGGAATTCGGCTTTATACAGCAAAACAAAATTAGAAATTTGAAGGGACTTTTTCTTCCCTTTGCCAAAGGATTAGGTACAGAATCACCACTAGGCGTAACAAGAAAATGAGGAACAGGATGGAATCTGGAATATGCATACCTAGACACAATTTATATGTTTAAGTTAATGTTTCGACTATAAATAAGTAAATATAATTATCTTAACTTTTCTGTGGTAGATTTTAATTGGCAAAATCGTAACATCCGCAGTTGGAAATGAAAAAAAGCAAATGGGTATATTAGCTACATTGTTAAAACTTTCTAATATTACGAGGCACAGTGGCGGTTTGACTCTATGCTTAGAGTAGTGTAGGAAGGTTGATTGTTGGAAAGTAATGAAACATTAAAAACATACGATACCTAATAGTAATTGCCAAACAGTATATATCCTGATGTGTTTATGTATAAGACTCGAGTTAGAGAAAAACTAGGATGTCTTGGTTTAAACAACTTCAGTCGCACAATTCCTGACTGACATAATGCATCAATCTTGTGTCTGGGCATTTTGAACGGTGTCCGTAGAAACCTAAGCCAGGAATGTAAACCCAGCGCTCTAAAGGTTTAAACAAATAGTCTCTTGCTGTCAAACATAAAAATCTAAAAATATAAAGATTTATAATGATCACAAAAAACCACAAACTAATATTATTAAAAATAAAAATTTTTCATTTACTACAAAATGTTAAACATTCATGCGACATAATGCGGTAACATTAAAACTTATCTGCATCATCCATGTAATCCTTACTTTCAATCTTGCTTCCATCTCCAAAGTATTTGACTTGTCGGGCCATTCATTGTGTTTTCCAATTTGATTTCATCTTCAATGTCTAGGAACGTTTGCTCGGACCATTCATCGTGTTTACCTAAATTATGGACCATCTAAAAGTATTGATGACTTGTCGGGCCATTCATTGTGTTATTCTCATGATTGTTTCCATCTCCAAAGTATTGATCACTTGTCGGACCATTCATTGTATTATTCTCATGATTGTTTCCATCTCCGAAGTCTAGACCATTCATCGTGTTATTTTTAAAGTTGATTCCATTGAAGTTCACTAGTCCTTTGTCAGAACATTATCGTGTTACTCACAAATACTTGATTCATCTCCAAGTCTAGATTGGATTTCATTCTCCGAGCCTTAGACCATTTGACGGACCATTCATTGAGTTATTTGGAATCTTGATCCTCTCTCAAAGTCTAGACCATTTGTCAGGACATTATTGTGTTCCTTTCAATCAAGGATCCATCTCTAAAGTGTTGATGACTTGTCGGGCATTCATCTTGTTATTTCAAAATCTTGTTTCCATCTCAAGTATGATGGACTTGTCGGGCATTTCATTGTGTATTCTTTGATTGTTTTCTATCTCTGAAGTCTTAGCATTCCAGTGTTAATTTTTAAACTTGATTCCATCTCCGAAGTCTAGACCATTTGTCAGACCATTCATAGTGTTACTCACAAACTTGATTCCATATCCAAAGTCTAGATTGATTCCATCTCGGAAGCCTAGACCATTTGTCGGACCATTCATTGAGTTATTCTGAATCTTGATTCCTTCTCCAAAGTTTAGACCATTTGTTGGACATTCAGTTTATTGTGATCTTGATTCATCTCAAAAACGGCTATGTTCAGACCGAGGCTATTGTCAAATTGTGATTGAAGGTTATCCACGGGCTGGCCCAATGACAATATTTGCTCTCTCCATATTAGCAAGATCACCAGCAGTAGAAAAACCATCTCTTAATCCACCAATGCGCAACATATAGCTCGGAGTTATCCATTCCATCTATTAATGTTTGTCGTACATGGGAACAAACATCGCTAGACGACGAACTTACCTTTTATTTCTTGCTGGATCATCTGTACTTTCTTTCTCTCCCCTCTACCAACTTTTATCCCTTTTTTTTACTTCTAAGCTAGGCATATGCATTTATAGAATGGTCACTGATGTTGTTTTTGGGGACAATAACGCTGATACAATGTTTCGTAGCGGTCGATAAAATATAACTTGAAAGGAACTGCGAAAGTTAATAGCATATGCCCCGGTGATTGGACAATGATTGCCAACTCGGACCCGTAAGGACACAAAGCGCATAGCTCTTTTTGAGGAGCTCGTAAGTAGTTTGTGAACGTGACTTGACGTATGGTCGTATCTTCGATCTTCTTGATAGGATCTTCTTGCGCGAGAATTCGATGCTTCATCAATACTGGATTTGACAGTTCATTGCAATTTTGGTTGTATGGTTTATGTTTGGTGGTTTATAATTTTGAGTGTTCGTTCGTGTATATATAAGTTGCATGAAGAAAAGAATATAGGGTAAATATGTAGAACAACAAAGATAATATATTATTGATTGTGTTTTTGTGATTACTAATGAAAGATTGGCTTTATTATTTATACTAAATACATAGCGTAATATTAAGCCATTGCTAAACCATAAAACATAATGGACCCAAACCACAATAAGTTTGGGCCTAATAAGGTCAAACAGTCAAACGGTCAACGGTTAACGATCAACGGTCAACATAACTTAGCTATCTGATAAAATATTCATAATCCTGTAAAAGATTTCGTATTAAATGCATACTAGGTTAAATATGGAATCATGCTACATAGTTGTTATGATATCTATAGTTATTTTCGTATTAGCATATCATTTTCATAATTAGCAACTGATAATATATTATGAAATTTCATTTTGAGTTAATGAAAGTGTTATTAGGATAGAACAAGCATGATTACTTGCGCGTTACTGCGGGTCGTTAATTTTTTTCGCGTAGTTGCGAGGCATTATTATTTTTTATTTTTTTTATTTTGTGTGGTTTTATTTTTTCGTCCCCATGTTTAATAGTTTGTTTTTTTATATATAGGCTTATGTGTTGGGCCTCATGTCGCGGGTATTTTTTTATCTTAATAAGTCAATATTTTTGTAATTTTTTTTTCCATTTTGTGCCGAGCGATTTTTTTTACATTGCCTACAAAAAAAAGCCAAATGGGTTGACCCAAATTGGGAGCCCAAAGGGCCGAGCACTGTAGCGTGTGCAACAAAACTACGTCGTTTTATTCTACGTTTTATTTTTTTCGGTCTCATGTTTACTAGTTTGTTTTTTATATATATAGGTTATTTGTTGGGCCTCATGGCATAGCGGGTATTTTTTTTATATTAATTAAGTCAATATTTTTGTATGTTTTTTTTTCCATTTATGTCGAGAGCGAAATTCTTTTTTTACATTGATACAAAAAAAAGCAAATGGCGTTGAACCAAATTGGGAAGCCGATGGGACCGTATGCACGTAGCGTGTGAACCATTACTAGTCACGTTTTATTTAACGCCGAGCAGTATTTTTTTTCTTTTTGTGGGTTTTATTTTTTCAGGACTTCTATGTTTTTTAGTTTTATTTTCTTATATGGGCTTATGTTTAATTGTTTCTTTTTTTGGCTATATGGGTTTTTTAATATAATTTTATGGAATTTGGGCTTAAATGGAATCGCGGTTATTCAGGGCGTTTTTGTTAATTTGTATTTGTTTGGGTTTAATGTTTCTGGTTCATGTTTAATACTGCGGGGTTTATTTTTGCACATGTTTATATAAATATTTATTTTTCATTTTCTATTTTTTTATTTGTGCGGGTTTATTTTTTACGGTCTCATGTTTAATAGTTTGTTTTTTTTATGGGTTATGTGTTGGGCTCATGTCGCGAGTATTTTTTTATTGAATAGGTCAAATATTTTGTAGTTTTTTTTTCTATTTTATGACCCGAGCGGGGTTTTTTGTTTTACATTGCGATAAAAAAAAAAAATTGCCAAAAAAAAATTGCCAAAATGGCCGGCCCAAATTGGGAGTCCAATGGGCCGGGTACTGTAGCGGGGCTGCCAAAACGGCAGCGTTTTAACCGCCAGATAGTATATATATATATAATGAATCGTGGTCCAAAATTTTTAAATGGGCCGTCGCACAAATCGAACCGAACTAATAACTGAACCGAACCGAACTACAAATTCGGTTTTCGAGTTGGATATGAGTTTGATAATATGAACCGAAAACCTAATTTATATAAATACATATATTTTTTATATATTTATATATATAAAAGGACCATTTAAAAATTTATCATTATATAAAAACACTTTTTATACTTGTTATAATATTTTTTTGCTAAATATCTATGTTATTATTATATTTTTTAAATAAATTGTGTAATTTGGGTCAACTCAAAAACCGAACCGAATTCAAATTCGGTTTTCGATTCAGTTCGGTTTTCAGGTTTATCCAACTTTTTTTAACCGAACAACCCGATAACCGAACCGATCAACACCTCTGTTTGTTAGATATTTCGACTAAATAGTTTAAATCGTGTGTCTAAAGGTGGCTATAATTTAATGACGTTATTCACAATTAATTTGACAACTTTATAAGATGGTAAATCTATGACTTAAATGAGTGAGCCGAAAAAATTGTTACTACTAAAAATGAATTACAACTTTACATCTTTCCATACACCGACAAAATTTAGGACGTGTTTGGTACACGGGTGTCAGTGGGTGTAGAAACATCATATCGTATTCATAATAACTTTATTTTCAACCCTTTTTTTTCATTGCGTAGCGGTCATCAAAGACAACACAATTCACGTAAAAAAAACAATTATATACAACATATACAGTTAGTAAAACGTTCACGAACATTACACATATTCACTTTCAACATATTTTTTAAACTACAAAACCCTAACCAACCAGAACCTTAACCTTAAAAAAATTTCAACTTATAAAAACAACCTAAAAACAATTAATCGGCATAGGTCTCTCAAAATTTTTGCGCGTATATGCAAAAACTGGGGCCCGCCGAATAGTGAATGTCGCTAAAAAATAATACATCTCGCCCGAACTTTTGAGCGACATTCCCTTTTTTTTAATAAATTTTTCCTATCCAACACGTGTAATGTCGCTGAATTTATAAATCTCACTCGAATTGTTGAGCGACATCTTTGTCCAATTTGGTAATTCCCAAAAATGTGTCTTCTGCGTGAAAAGAGTTACAAAAAGTGTCATCTGTGGTAATTTTTAGTTTAATATTCTCATTTCTATTGCCGACGCAACATAGATAAAAAATGATGAGTTGTCATTAGTTTTCAACCGTCGAAATAAATTGATATCAAATCTCAACCCTTTAAATTAAGATTTAACCTATCTATCTTTGTGCCTAAATTTGTGGAATACTAAGATGCAATTAAAACACGTTTCTAATCAACAAAACATGATAATTTTAAAAGCAAGACACTTTAATTTATAATTGTTTGGTCAAAAGTATTATCTTGAATTTGGTCATAAGTAATACCTATATATACCCGAAAATGCCGCATTTTTCCGTAAGTTCCTCTTTCATCTTCGCCAAAATATATATGTACACTCAAGATAATTTCTAGAATTTCTACCATGTATATGCAATAGCAATTTTTTTTAATTTCTTATGATTCAGATATATTTATATGTGTATGTTTTACTTTCTTTGAATTTTCACATATGTTATCTATACAATTTTGCAATTTTATATGATATGACATAAAAATAAAAAATTTAGGAATGAAAAGTGTAAAGTATGATGACGGAAAAAAGATGTCAACGAGGTAAGAACATATTGCAGTAAATCTTTATAAGTTTTGATTTTAATATTTCATATCAATTAGTTGTCAGTTTTTAATCTATGTTTATTTGTGTTGTAGGCGTGATGGTTAAGGATGGTTTATGCTCATAGCAAGACTTGGGGAGAGATGAAACAAAGAAATAAAAATACAATAGACATGTATCTTTGGTATGCATTCTTTGTTAGAACTCATTATATTAGAAGTCGAACTCATTATACACTCATTACATAACATGTAACTTTGGTTCTGATTGCATACAAGCATGCATACAAGTTTTGTGAACATGTACGTTTTCATGTTACATGTTTTACCATGCTTTATTTATAAGCTCATGTTTGATATATATCTTCTATTTACGATTAAAAGTAAGACACTAAATAATTGGTAATATATAACGAGATCTAAAAATCACAACACAGCGTTATAACTTCGTGTCTAAGCCTTTATAAAGGTTATTGTAATACGGAGTAATATTTAGTCTCATACTTGCATGATGTATACCGTACATCTAATATGTTTTAACTCTTTTTGCCAAAGAAGATGACGATACATATAAAGAGTAAAACTTGACTCATTGCACAACATTTAAAGTCTTATCAAACTTTGGATCATGTTGCATACTTATGTTGGTTTTTTTTCCAACGTGAAGTTCACTAAATTTTATTTGGTTTAATTGTTGAAAGTATGTGTTGTTTTATGAAGTTAAAAGTTTGACCCGTGCAACGCACGGGTATTGCACTTGTTTTCATACCAGCCTAAGTTACCAGGCTTTAAGGGGGTTGTTTTTTGATGAAATCCACAATTAAAGATATTTTTTTCTTGTTTATTCATTGCTTTTTTGTCATCCTTACATATATTCCATTTTTTTAATATTTTTACTTTTTTTTATTTCAAACATATATACATAAATCCTATTAAAAACATATATAAATTAAATTATTAATTTAATGTTTCTTTGTCATTATTTCTTTTTCATAACTTTCTCAAATCCTAATCAATGTCTAATCCACTTTTATGAACCAAACGCCACCCTTTGATCTGTTTTTTAAACCTTAACTCATACTTCTAACGAGATTCAGTACGTTATTTGGTTGTGGGGTGTGGCCTGTGGCTTGGTAATGTGATTGATAAGAGTTGTTGTGTGTAAATTTTTGTAATTTGTAAATAGAATTCAGGCAACGGCAGTAAGCGCATAAGGAATTCGAGCGCTCACCCTTTCATTTTTCTGACCATTTGTCTTTTTTGTAGACAAATCTCTTTTCTTAACAACCACATCATACGTATTCTTTATTTCTCTCTTTTTATTTATTTAAAATATTATTTATATTTTAAATCTTAATGTAATAGTAAGTTTAATTTTGTTTTATATATTATTATATATTGTGTTTTATAATAATACTATTTAAAGCATCTTTTTTATAAACAAAAATCTAATTGTCAAATTCAAAATCCTAATCAAAAATTCCTACGGTCCATATTTATTGCTATGATTTTTTTGGTTCAAAGGCGAAAACCGATTTTCATATATATCAAACAAACATTTATACTCAAATAGAACCTAAGTGACAAACATGCATGCACTTATTATACAAGTCTTCTACATACTGTTACAACAGACAAGGAAAATCCTTATCAATCAAAGAAACTATCATGCATACCATTTCCTTGATGGAACATAATGAAGATTTATCTCTGATAAACCCTTCCTATCAGAGAACAGACTAAACATTGTATCTAGCCTTTATCAGTGTTTCACACTTGATTGCAACCAAGTTTACATATTCTCACAAATACATTTCCCACACTCAGTTCAGACCAAATAAAACCATTCACCCATCTCCAACAATGGCTTAATTACTATGCAAATGTGGCATCATTATGTAAATATAACACCCATTTCACATTACAAAAGGGGCAACTTGTAATTCCCTCTTAGATACATGTTTTTTTAGCAAATAGGTCAACCATAATCAATGAAGTATTACTCGCTAGCATTATTGTATAAAGGGACATTAGGAGCAGGCATCACTTAAGAAAGAGAACACAAACCGTTTGTAAAAACCAACCTAACCTCCATAGTTAAAAGCCAGATTCTAGACATTTATAGCAATCGTACTCCATTCTAAACATCATGCTATACTCTACAAGGACTTTTACCCCTTCAAAAATGTGGATCACTACTTTTGGTAGCATCTTGTCGCGCTGTGCTAAGTGCAGAAAATATCACTAAAAAAACACTCAGATTCCTCCTAGGCCAAACTAAGCTTAAGAGAAAATATTTAGGATCTTAATCGTGGAAAAAAATCAAAGTACAAGGTTATCAGCCGTTGCAAAGTACCTTTAACAAAACTTTATGTTATATATTAGTGATACAGAGACATAAGTAAATTATTTCATGAGTTTAAGTACAAAACTTTTCCTTATATATAAACGTCCGTAATCCAGAAGAAGCTCTTCACTGCACTGATGTAATGTTTCATGCTATATATGTCGCATTCTTTACTTATTTTCCTTCACAGCTAAAGACTTTTTAACCTTTAGACTCAATTAATTAAATGTATATTAGAGTCTACAATCGCTCCCATTCAGCAGGATCTTGACAATACATTTGTTCTTGAGTAAAATTTTTTAGTTCCTCTCATTCCAAAAAAGTATTTTTGTAGCTTGAATTGATTCGCCGTCTATCCAACAACTTTTTAATATTGCTCTTGCATCCCCCTTATGCTATCAGTGCAGGCACTTCCTCCCATTCATTTGCCCAATTCTTCTTCTCCCATTTCTTGGTAGTAACATTCTATCCATATTCCCTCAAAATAAGAAGCATTTGAAAGAATGATGCCGTCTGAAATCATGTCTCCTTACTACATAAATGGGTCATTTAATGGTTAGTGATGTTCTTTATTCCAGGCTCATATGTCCTGTCTTGAGTCTTCCAATTCTTTGATGGCCATAGTGAGCCAAACAATGAAAGCATACTGTGAGGATTACATTGAGGGTAACTAGCTACTTTATGAAACTAATGTGTCTCAGGCTTCGCCTCTCTTTAACTTTCTCCCAAACACTCTCGGTAATAGAACAAATTCATCTTGTTTCTCATTTTGATTTCTTTCCAAATTTTAGGCTAATAGTCCTGCTTCCCTATCTCTAGAGTATAGGAACTCTTGAAAATGTTGTTAATGATTGGTTGTTCCTATTCTTTAGGCCATGTTCCATAGACCACATTTACAAGCATATCAGCTAGTACTCTAGCTCTTTATCCATTCTGGCTTCATATCTTTTATTGTAAAAGGAATGTAATGCAAATAGAGTGGCTTCATTACTCTACTTATCAAACCAAAAACCAAACATTAGTAGTTCTTCCATCTCCAATTTCCTTCAATATACTATCCCTTATTACATTCCTCAGGTTCAGAATAGCTTTCCATGTTCCATTATCGGATTCATCAATATCAACTTCCCAAATACTTTTATTTTTTAATTTTACTGTATTTACCCATTTGACCCATAGACTATCTTTATTGGCTATTACATTCCACACGTGCTTACATAATAAAGCCTCATTTCAAGGCCCAAGTCTCTTAATCCCCAAGCCACCTTGACTTTTTGGAGCACAAATAACTTTCCAGGCCACTTTTGCAGCCCCTTTCTTTAGATCTCCATGGCACCCGAGAAATCCCTTTAAAGCCTTCTCAATATCTTTCACAGTTGTTTTAGGAATAAGAAACACAGAAGCCTAGTAGATATGCATAGAAGCTAAGATAGATGTTATAAGCTACAATCTGCCTGCATATGACAGAGCTTTGTTTTTCCAATCATTGACTTTCTGCTTGACTCTTTCCACTAATTGGTTACATTCAGAAATACCAATATTCTTAGTTATTAAGGGGATACCGAGATACTTCATTGGAAGTGTTCCTACAGCAAAAGACATAACTTTAAGCATCCTTTGTCTTTCACTCTCTCTTACATTCCCGAAGAATATAGTACTTTTATTCATGTTTGGGACCAAGCCAGAAATCTTACTAAACCCCATAAGGCATTCCTTTAGAACTTGCACAGACTTATGATCACCATTTGCATAACATCAATAGATCATCGTCAAAACAAAAGTTGAGTCAATTTAATTCTATTGCAAACCCAATGGAACCTTGGATATTGCTCACTTCTAATTCATCTTTCTTTGGACATCTAATGGTTAGCACTTCCATAATCAAAGTGAACAAATATAGTGGATCGAGGTCACCCTGTTCTCAAGGCCTTCTCTCTACTCTTGAAATATCTATATTTTCCCCCATTGACACATACAGTAAATGCTACACTAGTGACACAAGCCATGATCCAGCCTATAATCTTCTAATAAAGACAAAGTGAGTGTAAAAAGTTACTTTAGGATTGTCCAGTACCCCAGTTTACAGTGTCATATGCTTTAGCTTTGTCAATCTTTTGAAGCACATCTTCTTGGCCACTTATTCTGTTTTACCTTTCAGATGTTCTTGATGTTAATCAACAAGATTATCGTGTATGATCCTTCCAGACAGAAGCACTTTGATTTATACTACTTGCTTATACGTGAGGCACCTTTGTATTATCTTTTGGTGATGATTTTGCTTAATACATTATAGTATCACATTAGCAACTTGCAATGGGTCTTATAGATCTGAACTCTTTATTTAGTGGTGTGACTTTAAGGACAAGAGTGATTAGTGTCTGCATGTGTTTCACACAATAACTTGTTTGGGTTGAAAATTCTTGATTTGCACCACAGACATCCATACCCACATTATCCAGCTCTTTTTAAAAACATAACTATGAAACCCATCTGGAGCAGGGAGCCCTTATCATTCCCTAAGATCCCAAACTTGGCACTCTGATTTTTTGTCAGTTTTTAATGGTCTTGTCCACGTTGTACTAGCTTCATTCTGTAGATATACTTGTTGAGAAAAACATTGGTATCGGATTAATCAATGTGTTTATGTATCGCTCCCATTATTACGTCTGAAGGAACCTCTGTCCAAAATGTTTTACAAATCTGACCCTGCACATGATTCTCTCTTCCATATACCGCAGTGTCACTTATGTTATCCAAATACTCTCATAATCATATTAGCAATGTCGATTCTACTCTTGCAACCACATTATGAAAATATGCTTGGTATTCACTAAGGGCCATTTCGCTTTTGCTTTTTGGAGCATGTAATTTTTCCTCATCATTAATTGGTCCATTATATTCCTGCAACAACTTTAGATTAACTTTCTTTCCTTAACCATCTTTACTATTTGGGATAGATTCAAACATCCACTTGGCTTCTTTTTATTTCCTCTTTCGCGCTTCTTACATTGTGAAACCAATTCCCTGTATTCACATGCCATTTATATTCAAGAATTTTTATCCGTCTTTCATTTTCGCATGTAGCTTGTACATCAGATATCCATTTACATCACATTTCCATTCCTTTTTTTACCACATCAAGGATTCAGCGCTTTATCAACACAAAATTAGAGAAATTAAAGGATTTTTCTTCGTGTTTCCAAAGTATTAGGTTAATGACTCACCAACTGGCTGTTGTATCTGAAATGAGGAAAAGGATTGTATGCTTGACATCTCGATAAATTCAAATTTGACCATAACTCTATTCAAGTTTCTTAGGAATTGTTGTGTTTCAGTTAGAGGGTTTGGCTTTATCCATGTGTAAAATAATCATATTTATCCATGTGTAAAATAATCCAGTGCAGTTAATATCATCAACTTCAATGTCATGAACACACTCTCTAAATTCCTGCATATCTCTATTTATTCTAGATCCTCCAGCGGAGTGTTCTTCCAGATTTAAGGTAACATTAAAGTTACCCATCAAAATCCATGGGCTTCTAGAGGTGATAGCTTTAAATCTTCTCAAATCATTCCACAAACCTCTTCTTTCAGTGCATAAGTTAGAAGCATACACAAAGCTGCAAAAGACTTTCTGTTTTAGCTTGATGATCTCAACAATCACCAACATCACTTGCCTAGTCATATGAACCACCATTACATCCACTTTGTTTTAATACCAACCAATCATAATTCTACAACCATTAGTGCTATACACACTATTTGAAACCCAATCCCATCCTCCAAAAACCATAGAGGCCACGTTGCTTAACTTTGAAGGTTTTATGTGTGTTTCAATAATTCCACATACATTTATATTTTCCTCTTTTATGAAATTAAGAACAGATTTTTTTTTTATTCATACTCCTAATATTTCACATGCCTATTTTGAGGTCTATCATTAAAAATTAGACAGACAGGCAAAAAAAACTACTATCAATATAGAATAGTAGTGTCCATACCTTCCAATTCCTTTGTACTCAAATCTTTAGCTATACCAGAATTAGCTTCAAGCACATCCTTTATATCCTCATTTCCATCCTTCATATTCTTTAACTTGTTGATTTCCAATTGCTTCTTATAGTATTGCATCATATCGTGTGTCTAGTGTTTTACATCAATACAACTTGGCTGAGTTTTCTTGATTAAGAATACATCAACAATCATCCCCCCTTTTAGAATATCCAATTCCTCATTATCAGTATCCATACCATTCAATACTTCAAATTTGTTTCTACTTCTAACTCCATCCCCTTCATCTTTATCATTTCCTTTCTTCTCTTGCTCTTTACCTCTAGAATTATTATTTTTTCCCTCATTTCCCTCCTTCCTTTTTCAAATGTCTCTTTTATTTCTTATCTCATCATCTGTTTTCCTTCCTTTTCTCTCCTATCCTTTTGTTGTTTCCTGTCCCCAAATCTCCTATTCCCCATATAGTTATTATTATATATCCTCCCCTTACTTTCCTTATTTTTCTTCTTGATTAGCTCTTCTTTAATGGGATAAGCAAATGGACCGATATCTTAAGATGCTTAATTCAACAACTTGAATAGTCCATTATTAGACAAGTTGATCAAGTTGGTCAACGATTTTTTAGTGATAATCGCTTTCATACTCGTACTATATAGGTAATATGGTTTTGACTAGGGGTGTTTATCGGTTCTGTTCGATTTTGAGGAATTCAGTTCGGTTAATGATTACATACTCGGTTCGGTTCAGCTCGATTTCGATTTTTGATTCATGTGAGTATTACCATATTTGTGAACACCTTAGTTTTGACATATCTAAAACTAATTTTATGACCTTACTGAAAAATACATACTAATTTTTCATTACATCTAGGGGTGTTGATCGGTTCGGTTAGTTCGGTTAATTTTTTTTAGGTCAATCTGAAAATCGAACCGAACGAACTAGAATTCAACCGACCGAACCGAAAACCGAATTCGAATTCGGTTCGATTCTCGGGTTGACCCGAATAACCCGAATTTCACTTTTTTTTAAAATAAAAATAAAAGATTATATACATTTTTAGTAGAAAAAAATTATTATTAACATAAAAAGTGTTTTTTATATTATAATAACATTTTAATGGTATTTATATATATAAATACATATATTTATATGAATTCGGTTTTCGGTTCAGAGTGCCAAACCCATATCCAACCCGAGAACCGAATTAGTAGTTCGGTTCGGTTCGGTTTTGGCGAATTCGGTTCGGTTATTAGTTCGGTTCGGTTCGGTTTCGATTTTCGGTTTTTCTGCTCACCCCTACATTTACATCCCAAACTTATCTTTATGCCAAAACATGATGAAAAGAACTAGCTGTGGTCCAAAGTCTATGCAACATGGGCCGATATTACAAGTTGTTGATATTTGGGCTGGTACACAATTTAATTTCTGGGCTCTTTAGCTACAACAACAACATAACATACAAAATCTTGACTTAGCGAGGTATGTGAATGTGAAATGTAGACAAACAAGCAAGATACCCGCGTGTTGCCGCGGGGCATAATTTTTTTTGCGAATTTATTTCGAATAAATATTGAGTGGGAATGTGACCGTGCGTTGCTGCGGGGCTGACTTGTATGCAATACATGTATTTTATTTCACTGAACATTTTTTTTAACAATCACGGAATTTGAATGAATGTTTGTCGTTGGGGCGAAGTATACGTTATTTATAGAGCGAATATATTTGAGGAATATAGTTTATTATATAAGAAAGTCGTAAATAGTTAAAAGTTGAGGGTACATTTTGTAAATTTTCTTTTTTATTTCCTATTTATATTAAACTTTAACATTTTTTATAAAATCGTGTGTATGTCAGAAGCATTTCAATATTAGGCTCGTTTTGTTTGCAATTCAAAGATCTTTCCGATGGTGTTTTTTAATCTGAATGAATCGGTACATATGTACTATATATTTGATAAATAAAGTTTATTATATAAAAATGTCGTAATTAGTTAAAACTTGAGGGTCCGTTTTGACTTTTCTTTTTATATTTGATTTTGAGCCATTTTCATTGGTTGTTGAGCTAATGTTTTCGCTTTAGGATAAAACCTAGGAGTAAAGAGACTGCTTCCACCGACCTCTGTAAGGACAAGGCATATATCGAAACAAACTACGAAAAACAAATTACACAATCACTTATTTTCTTTCTTTTACATTTATTTCAAACCTCGCAAGAAACTAAAAGAGAAAATAATATTACAAATGAAATAGTACAAGCATTCTTTTGATCCAATCAATCCATAATGTTAGACAGATTTTCCTAGTTGTATTTAGAATCCACGAATGAGATAACGTTATAACTTCATCTTCAAGAGAGTCTTTACTATGAGGTTTGGCGTCGAACCATACTTTGTTTCTGTAACGTCAAACTGTTTACGGATAAAAACTGCTTGACCCATACAAAACATACATCTTTTGACCCATTAGAAATAGATCACTGGAACTTGCAATTGCTCCAGTGTCTTGTATGCCTTCAGAAGCTACCGTCTACAATAAAATTCAAAGTAAAATTCTAAACGAGACCCATAACAGAAAGTGACCAGAACGAGCGGGGCTTAACTCTCTAATGACAAGTCTGTCAACCAACTAGGTGATTTAGAAAACTAGTTCAGCAAATTTTGTTTTTTACTCTGCAGATATTCGTCATATCATCTAACACAAATTCTAGCTTTTAATATAGATTTCACAATATTGAGCTGATATATATATATATATATATATATATAATATAGTTTTAAGTTAATGTCGACTGTAAAGAAGAAATATAATTATCTTAACTTTTCTGTGGTGATTTTAATAGGCAAAAAGTAAATCGCAGGAAATGAAAAACAGAAAATGGGTATGTACATTGTTAAACACTTCTCTAATATCTACGAGTGTACAGTGGCGGTTTGACTATACGCCTAGAGTGTGCTAGAGGTTGATTGTAGGAAAGTAACGCCAAACATAAAAACATAACCATACCTATAGAATGCCAAACACGTACTATATCCTGAAGTGTTTATTTATAAGCACGCGTAGAGAAAACAAGGAGTCTTGTTTAACAACTGAGTCGCACATTCACTGAACCTGAATAAGCATCAACCTTGTTGTCTGCCCATTCTGAACGGTGCTCCCGTAGAAACCTAAGCAGTAAAGTAAACCCGCGCTCTAAGGTCTATAAACAACTCAGTCCCTTGCAGTAAACATAAAAATCTAAAACAATATAAGATATATCAATGCATCACAAAACACAAACCAAATATTATTCAAAAATAAAAATCCTATCATTTAACAAAATGTTAAACATTCATGCAACATAATGCAGTAACATTAAAACCTATCTGCATCATCCATGTAATCCTTACTTTCAATCTTGCTTCCATCTCCAAAGTATTTGACTTGTCGGGCCATTCATTGTGTTATTCCCAATCTTGATTCCATCTCCAAAGTCTAGACCATTTGTCGGACCATTCATCGTGTTACTTCCAATCATGGATCCATCTCTAAAGTGTTGATGACTTGTCGGGCCATTCATCTTGTTATTCCAAATCTTGATTCCATCTCCAAAGTATTGATGACTTGTCGGGCCATTCATTGTGTTATTCTCATGATTGTTTCCATCTCCAAAGTCTAGACCATTTGTCAGACCATTCATAGTGTTACTCACAAACTTGATTCCATCTCCAAAGTCTAGATTGATTCCATCTCGGAAGCCTAGACCATTTGTCGGACCATTCATTGAGTTATTCTGAATCTTGATTCCTTCTCCAAAGTTTAGACCATTTGTCGGACCATTCAACGTGTTATTATGAACCTTGATTCCATCTCCAAAAACCGGCATGTTCAGACGAGCATTGTCATGTGTTTTGGAAGGTTACTCCACGTTGCTCGGGACCAAAAGACAACATTTACACATCCCCCATATGACAAGATCACCAGCACGTACAAAAACCTTCCTCTTCAACTCCACCAAAGCCGCAACATATTGCTCGAGTTCCTCCACTTCCATCCATTCAATGTCTTGCTCGTACCATGGAACAAACTCGCTAGACGACGACTTACCTTTTTTCTCTTGCTGAATCATCTCGTACTTCCTTTTCTCCCTCTCCAACTCCTTCTCAAGCTCGGCATACTGCATGTTAAGCTCGGTCACTGATGGATGTTTTGGGGACACTAACGTTGATCCATTGTTCTCGTAGCGGTCGATAACAACATCAACTGAAGGATGCCCGAAAGCATAGCAATGCCCACCGGGTGATTGAACAATGATTGCCATCTCGGCCCCCGTCAAGACACAAAGCTCACTAGCTTTTTTGAAGAGCCCCGTACGTCGTTTGGAGAACGTGACATGACGACTGGCCGTCTCTTCGATCTTCTTGATCAGGATCTTATTGCGCCCCGTGTTTCTTCGATGCGTTCATCCAAACGGATTGACAAGTGCATGCATGTTGTGTATAATGGTTAAGTTTTGGTTTATAAAATTAGGGTCGTTCGTGTATATATATAGTATAATTTGCTTGAAATAAAAGAATAATAGGGTAAATATTAAAATAACAAAGATAATATATTATAGATTGTTGTTTTTGTGATTACATAATGAAATATTGGCTTGTATTACTATACTAAATACATAGCTTAATAATTAAGCAATGCAAACCCTAAAACATAATGGACCCAAACCCATAATTAGGTTTGGGCCAAATAAGTCAACAGTCAACGGTCAACGGTCAACGGTCAACGATCAACGGATTCATAATCATGTAAAAGATTTCGTATTAAATGCATACTAGGTTAAATATGGAATCATGCTACATAGTTGTTATATCTATAGTTATTTTCGTATGCATATCATTTACATAATTGAGAAAAGTTGCCATAATGAACATGGTAAAAAAAAAAAACAAACCGTTTCATCTTGTCCATCCATTTTATTTTCATCTAATGGTTTAGATTAATTCTTATTTTAATTTAATTAAAAAACTCACTTTCATCCTATTTTTTAAAAATTAAATATCTCACAAACCGTTAATCGTTACGCAAAACGAAACATACCATCGCGACGAGAATTAAATCATCTTTCTATAGAGGGGCACTTCTATATACTTTCGACGAACTTTTTTGAATTTTTTCTGTGTTCAATCACGGACAAAAAAATCTCATAGGGATTTTTGAAATCACATGAGATTTGACACAAATCTCATGGTGATTTTTCAGACGTGATTGAAATAAAAAATTCGAAAAAAGAGTTCGGTCGAAAGTATATAGAAGTGCCCCCTATAGAAAGATAAATAAAAATACTCGTTTGTGATACTTTCGAACGAACTTTTTTCTGATTTTTTTCAATCACGTCTGAAAAATCACGATGAGATTTGTATCACAATCTCCATGGTGATTTCACAAAATCACATGTGATTTGTGATACAAATTTTCCATGTGATTTTTTAAGACGTGATTGAAAAAAAATAATTCGAAAAAAAGAGTTCGTGAAAAACTCACATCTGAAAAAATCACGTTTGAAAAAAATCGCATGAGATTTGTATCACAATCTCATGTGATTTCATAAAATCACATGTGATTTGTGATACAAATCTCATGTGATTTTTTCAGACGTGATTGAAAAAAAAATCGAAAAAAGAGTTCTTCGAAAATATATATATAAGAAATTCCCACAATAGAAAGATAAAAAATTACTGTCGCGATACGTCGACGAACTTTTTTTCCGTTTTTTTTTTCAATCAACGTCTGAAAAAATCACATGATATTTTGTATCACAATCTCATGTGGATTTGCAAAAAATCCTCATGAGATTTTTTCTGACGTGATTAAAAAAAAATTCGAAAAAAAAGAACGTCAAACTATAATATAAGTTGGCCCCTCTAAAAAAGATAAAAAAATACTCGCCGCGATGGTGTACTTTTTTTCGTTTAACGATTTATCGTTTGCTAGATATTTGAGTTTTAAGAAAAAGGTAGAAAAGTGGATGATGAAAAAATGAGTGGTTAAGATTAACCCATTTTTTTTTTTTGCCCTTGTTTTTTGAGGATCTCAACTCTTACATAATTAGCAACTGATAATATATTATGAAATTTCATTTTGAGTTAATGAAAGTGTTATTAGGATAGAATGAATCGTGGTCCAAAATATTTTAATGGGCCGTCGCACAAATCGAACCGAACTAATAACTGAACCGAATTTGCTAAAACTGAACCGAACCGAACTACAAATTCGGTTTTCGAGTTGGATATAAGTTTGATAATATGAACCGAAAACCTAATTTATATAAATACATATATTTTTTTATATATTTATATATATAAAAGGACCATTTAAAAATTTATCATTATATAAAAACACTTTTTATACTTGTTATAATATTTTTTTGCTAAATATCTATGTTATTATTATATTTTTTAAATAAATTGTGTAATTTGGGTCAACTCAAAAACCGAACCGAATTCAAATTCGGTTTTCGGTTCAATTCGGTTTTCAGGTTTATCCAACTTTTTTTAACCGAACAACCCGATAACCGAACCGATCAACACCTCTGTTTGTTAGATATTTCGACTAAATAGTTTAAATCGTGTGTCTAAAGGTGGCTATAATTTAATGACGTTATTCACAATTAATTTGACAACTTTATAAGATGGTAAATCTATGACTTAAATGAGTGAGCCGAAAAAATTGTTACTACTAAAAATGAATTACAACTTTACATCTTTCCATACACCGACAAAATTTAGGACGTGTTTGGTACACGGGTGTCAGTGGGTGTAGAATCAAAGATTCTTTAAATTCTTTGTTTGGTATATTTATTACAATCTGACACATGATTTGGATTTAATATTTTCATACCAGCCTAAGTGGGTTGTTTTTGATGAAATTCACCAATTAAAAAATTTCTTTTATTCATTGCTTTTTTGTGAGTCACATATATTCATTTTTTTATATTTTTTACTTTTCTTATTTCAAACAAATACATAAAACCTATTAATAACATATAATAAAATTAAAATATTAATTTAATTTATGCTTCCCTCATTTACTTTCAAAACTTTTCTTAAATCCGAATTCATTCATAATCCTCTTACAAACCATACGCAAGCTCTCATTCTTTTTTACTTACTCATCTTCCCATATAATTCAATACGTGTTGTTGAGGGGAGTTGCCTGGTTGGCTTGGTAAATGAAGATAAGAGTTAGTTTGGTGAAATTTTGTAATTTGTGAAAATAGAATTCATGGCGCAACAGGAAAGGCATAAAGAAATCCAGCCTCACCCTTTCATTTTCTAACCATTTTTACTTTTTGTAGACTCACATCTATTTTCTTAGCAACACATCACCGTATTCTTCATTTCTCTCTCTTTTTATTATTAAAAAATTGTTATATTTTAATTTTATAATAGTAAAATTTAATTTTTTTATTATATATATTTTTATAATAATAATATTTAAATCAAATTTTAAACAAAAATCCAAATTCAAATCCAAATCCTAAACAAAATCCTACGGTCCCATAATCTTTCTATGATTTTTTTTGGTGTAAAAGTGAATTGATTTTCATTAATTATCAAAACAACATTATACAAATAGAACCTAAGTGATAGACATGCCTGCACTTATTATACAACTCTTCTACATACTATTACAACAGACAAGGAAAATCCCAATCAGAAATCAAAGAAACTATCCTACATACCATTTCCTTGATGGAACATAATGAAGATTTATCTCTGATAAACCCTTCCTATCAAAGAACATACTAAACATTGTATCTAGCCTTTATCAGTTCACCTTGAAGCACCACGTTACCATAATTCTCACAACTACATTTCCACGAGCTCAGTTCAGACCATAAACCATTCACCCATACACCCACAATAGGCTTAATACTAAACAAAGGTGGCACATAGTGTAAAATATAGCACCCATTCCACCTTACAAAAGGGGCTCTTTCCCTTTGTTAGCACATTTTCTACAAATATGTCAACCATAATCAAAACTAGTACCCCACTAGCAGATTATAAAGACATTTAGGTGCAGGCATCACTAAGACAGAAACACACACCCTTTTGTAAACCCAACCTAACCTCCTTAGTAAAAGCAGATTCTGGACATTAATAAGGCAATCCCGTCTCCCAAAAATTTATTTTTTTTTTCCCCCCCCCCCCCCCCCCCCCCCCCCCCCCCCCCCCCCTAAACATCATGTTATCACACTCCAAGGCCTTTTACCCCATCAACAATGCTGATACACACTACCTAATGGTCCATATTCATGTGCTAAAGCCAAAATATCACTAAAAAACTCAGATCCTCCCTAGGCCAACCTTACGGCTTAAGAGAAACTATTAGACTCTAACCGAGGAAAACCAAGATACAAGGTATTCCACCATGTGCCAAAGACCTAAACAAACTTCTGTTATATATTTAGTGATAACAAGAGACAATAAGCCCGTTATCCTCAGTTTTAAGACAAAACTTTCTTATAACAAACAAGTCCTTAATCCAAAAGAGCTCTCCCATCACTGGAATAATGTTCATGCTGATGTTCCATTCTTTTACCTTATTTCCTCCTAAACTAAAGACTTTTTAACCTTAGAACCTCATAACTGCATTTTTAATACCTCTACAATCCTATTCAGTAGATCTTGATAATTCCTTTGTTCTTGAATAAATATTCTTTTGTTCCTCTCATTCCAAACAAAGTATATTGTATTGCAATGCCTATCTTATCCAACACACTTTTTATATGTTCGTGCATTCCCCCCTTTTGCTATAGTGCAGGCCACTTTCTCCCATACATTGTCCCAATTCCTCTTCCCCATTTTGGTAGTAACATTCATCCATATTCCCTCAAAATAAGGACATTTAAAGAAAAGATGCTCATGAGAATCACTCTCCTTACTACATAATGGGCATTTAAGGTTAGTGTTCTTATTCCAGGCCATAATCCTGTCTTGAGTTTCCAATCTTTTATGCATAGCAAGCCAAACAATGAAAGCATACCTAGGATTACATTGAGGGTACCACACTACTTTATGACAACTAATCTCAGGCTTCCTCTCTTTAAACTTCTCCCAAACACTCCTAATAGAAAATTTCATCTTGTTCTCATTTTGATCTTTCCAAATTAGGCAGTCCTGCTTCCCATATCTCAGTATAGGAATCTGAATGTCATTAATGATTCTGAATTGTGTTTCCTATTCTTTAGGCCAGTTCCATACACCATTTACAAGCATATCAGCTACACTAGCTCTTTCATCCATTCTGGCTTCATATCTTTTCTTAAAAGGAATAATGTCACATAGAGGGCCTTCATTACTCTACTTATCAAACCAAACATTAATAGTTCTTCCATCTCCAATTTCCTTCCATATACTATCCCTTATTACATTCCTCAAGTTCAGAATAGCTTTCCAAGTGCCAATATCGGATTCATCAATATCAACTTCCCAAATACTTTTATTTTTCAATTTTATTGTATTTACCCATTTGACCCATAGACTATCTTTATTGGCTATTACATTCTACGTGTGCTTACGTAATAAAGCCTCATTTCAAGGCCCAAGTCTCTTAATCCCCAGGCCACCTTGACTTTTTGGAGCACAAATAACTTTCCTGGCTACTTTTGCAGCCCCTTTCTTTGGATCTCCATGGCACCAAAGAAATCCCTTTAAAGCCTTCTCAATATCTTTCACAGTTTTTTTAGGAATAAGAAACACAGAAGCCTAGTAGATATGCATAGAAGCTAAGACATATGTTATAAGCTATAATCTGCGTGCATATGACAGAGCTTTGTTTTTCCAATCATTGACTTTCTGCTTGACTCTTTCCACTAATTGGTTACATTCAAAAATACCAATATTCTTAGTTATTAAGGGGATACCAAGATACTTCATTGGAAGTGTTCCTACAGCAAAAGGCATAACTTCAAGAATCCTTTGTCTTTCACCCTCTCTTACATTCCTAAAGAATATAGTACTTTTATTCATGTTTGGGACCAAGCCAGAAATCTTACTAAACTTCATAAGGCATTCCTTTAGAACTTGCACAGACTTATGATCACCATTGCATAACATCAATAGATCATCAGTAAAACAAAGTTGAGTCAATTTAATTCTCTTGCAACCCCAATGGAACATGAATTGCTCACTTCTAATTACCTTTCTTTGGACAATCAAGGTTAGCACTTCCATAATCAAAGTGAACAAATATAGGGACATTAGGTCACCCTGTCTCAAGCCTCTCCTACTCTTGAAATATCTATATTTTCCCCCATTGACACATACAGTAAATGCTACACTAGTGACACAAGCCATGATCCAGCCTATAATCTTCTAATAAAAGCCAAAATAGGTAAAAATTTACTTTAGGAAGTCCCAGTTTACAGTGTCATATGCTTTAGCTATGTCAATCTTTAAAGCACATCTTCTTGGCCCACTTTTCCTGTTATACCCTTTCAGAAGTTCTTGAGTTATCAACAAATTATCTTGTATGATCCTTCCAGGGACAAAAGCACTTTGATTTATACTAACTAGCTTATCCAAACACCCTTGTATCCTTTTGGTGATGATCTTGCTTATACATTTATATATCACATTGCAACATGCAATGGGTCTATAATCTGAAACTTTATTTGGCTGGTGTACTTTAGGGACAAGAGTGATTAGTGTTGCATTGATTTCACCCAATAACTTGTTTGAATTGAAAAATTCCTTGATTGCACCACAGACATCCATACCCACAATATCCCAGCTCTTTTTAAAAAACATAGCTGTGAAACCATCTGGACCAGGAGCCTTATCATTCCCAATCCCAAACATGGCCTCCTTGATTTCTTTGTCAGTTATGTCTTCCACCATGTACTCAGCTTCATTCTTAGATAACTTGTTGAGAAACAAGGTATCAGGATTATCAATGTGTTCTGTACCACCATTATTACCAAGGAACCTCTCAAAATGTTTTACAAACTGATCTGCCACATCATCTCCTTCAAACCATTTCCCTTTATCATCACATACTCTCATAATCCTATTAGAATGCATTCTACTCTTCACCACATTATGAAAATACTTGGTATTCACTAAGCCATTTCACTTTTGCTTTTTGAGCAAGTAATTTTTCCTCATCATTAATTGCTTCATTATATTCCTGCAGAACTTTAGATAACTTCTCCTTAACCACTTTACAATTAGGGCTAGCTTCAACATCCACTTGGGCTCTTTTCAATTCCTCTTCCAGCTTCTTTACATTCTGAAACAAATTCCCCTTCTTCAATGCCATATTATTCAAAGGAATTTTCATCCTCTTCATTTTCTTCACTAGCTTGTACATCAGATATCCATTACACTCACATTTCCATTCTTTTTTACCACATCAAGGAATTCAGCTTTATCAACAACAAAATTAGAAAATTTAAAGGACTTTTTCTTCCTTTCCAAAGTATTAGGTAAATGAATCACCACTAGGCTGTGATCAGAAATGAGAAAAGGATGTATGCACTACCATAGACATCAATAAATTCAAAATTGACCATAACTCTATCAAGTTTCTTAGGAATGTTGGTTTCAGGTTTAGAGGGTGGCTTTATCCATGTGTAAAATAATCCAGTGCAATTAATATCATCAACTTTAATGTCATGAACACACTCTCTAAATTCCTGCATATCTTCATTTATTCTAGATCCTCCAGTAGAGTGTTCTTCTAGATTTAAGGTAACATTAAAGTCACCCATCTAAATCCATGGACTTTCAGAGGTGATAGCTTTAAATCTTCTCAAATCATCCCACAAACCTCTTCTTTCAGTACATGAGTTAGAAGCATACACAAAGCTGCAAAAGACTTTCTGTTTTAGCTTGACGATCTCAACAATCACCAACATCACTTGCCTAGTCATATGAACCACCATTACATCCACCTTGTTTTTATCCCAACCAATCATATTTCTACAACCATTAGTGCTATACACACTATTTGAAACCCAATCCCATCCTCCAAAAACCATAGAGGCCACCTTGCTTAACTTTGAAGGTTTTATGTGAGTTTTAATAATTCCACATACATTTATATTTTCCTCTTTTATGAAATTAAGAACAGATTTTTGTTTTTTCTTTTGATTCATACTCCTAATATTCCACATGCCTATTTTGAGGTCTATCATTTACAAATAGACAGACAGGCAAAAAAAACTACTATCAATATAGAATAGTAGTGTCCATACCTTCCAATTCCTTTGTGCTCAAATCTTTGGCTATACCAGAATTGGCTTCAAGTACATCCTCTATATCCTCATTTCCATCCTCCATATTCTTTAACTTGTTGATTTCTAATTGCTTCTTATAGTATTGCATCATATCCTGTGTCCAGTCTTTTACATCAATACAACTTGGCTGAGTTTTCTTGATTAAGAATACATCAACAATCATCCCCCCTTTTAGAACATCCAATTCCTTATTATCAGTATCCATACCATTCAATACTTTAATTTTGTTTCTACTTCTAACTCCATCCCCTTAATCTTTATCATTTCCTTTCTTCTCTTGCTCTTTACCTCTAGAATTATTCTTTTTTCCCTCATTTCCCTCTTTCCTTTTCCAAATGTCTCTTTTATTTCTTATCTCATCATCTGTTTTCTTTCCATCATTAAAATTTCTCCTATCCTTTTGTTGTTTCCTGTCCCCAAATCTCCTATTCCCCATATAGTTATTATTATATATCCTCCCTTTACTTTTCTCATTTTTCTTCCTGATTAGCTCTTCTTTTTTCCTAGCATCCTCCTCTAATTCATCAACACTCATTTCTCTTCTAACACAGTTAGAAAAACTATGTCCAAACACCTTACAATGTGAACATATATCAGGTTTCCAAGCATATTCAACCTTTACATGTTTAGTACCTTTCCTCATTTCTGATCACAACCTAGTCTCCCATAATGTTCAATTAACCCCCATTCATGGTCATATAGGGCTCTTTGTCTGGCTCTTTTGCACTGGCCAATACTCACATCTATCAAAAACTTTTGCCTTATTGCATTTTTCAGCTTGATATAAGGCATGAATGGGTCATTGATTATCTCCTTAGCAAACTGATGTGCAATCCATTTGTATGTTACCAAGGATCCTAACTTGTAGTTCCTAGAACACTTGTGCTCAGGATGTAGTGACTTAATCTGGAAAGATTACTCTGTGGTCATCCAAGATGCCCACAGTCTAAACCCACATACATGACCCTGTTTTTTTATCATAAATAATCTTACTTTTAGTCCACTTTGGTGACTGTGGTGATTTCCCAGCATCTCTACTACTACCCTCACCACTATTAAGACTACTTTTTTTGATAGTGGGGCTAAAAGATACACTTTTCTTAACTGGAATTGCTTTCTTAACAGGTCTGCCCTTCTTAACTGGTGTTCCTTGTTTCTTTTTTGGCTTAGCTTTCTTACCAGTTTGTGATTTTTTTGGTGTGTTGGATTTCTTCTCAGACCTTGGTGAATCATCAGCAAACAGTTTCCTTTTGGCTACATATTTTTTGTTGCTATACATTCCTGCACACCTACCAGCCTCAACATTCCTACCACAGTACACTAACATACACCTCCAATCATTCCTCATGTACCATAATTGGTATCCATTGGCAACACCATAATTAGCTAAGGCTAGTTTCAATTGTTCAGGGTGCTCATATCTCATACCTAAGACAGGTTGCATTTCATTCCATGGAATTGTTGGGTCATGCTTAGGGTATGAAACACCTCTTTTAACCTTAAATAGAGGGTCTATGCTAGCAGCATCAGGGTCATCTATTGGTTCTTGATCAACAGGTTGTGGTTCATCAATGAAACCATTAAATGAACCATGGTTGCTACACAGTTTATTTAAGAAGGGGTCTTGGGTGCTCAGATTCTTAATTACTACATTTTCTTCACCTTCAGTATGGAAATCCACATAATCTATTTCCTCAACATCATCACTTGATTCATACTCATCACTGGATTCAAAAGGGGTATCATTCACATTACCCTCAATAGTCAAAAACCCTAACACATCATAATCATGGTGTTCTGTATATAAGTTCACAAACCATTTGTTTTCATAGCCTACCCTTAAGAAATCCTCAACATCCTTATCTGTTTTTAGTTCCTTAATCCCATCTTTCAATTCACTTTTAATTGAACAATAGTATAAACGCTTAATAGTCATTAGAACTAAATGACTCACAACATCATGAAAATCATTAAAGCTCATACCTTCAAAATCAATATCTGTTATCTGCTTAAGCTCACCATGAACATACCTAACAGGGTTACAAATGAATCTCATTAACGAATCTATTTTATTTAGCCGGTCCAATCAAAACCCTTAAGCGCTTTCTATAAAATCTCAATTAACTTTGCCAAACTCTCATACTCTTATTAACGAACATTCACTCAGAACCCTTATCATAAATCAATCACTAATGGCGAATTTAGAATTCTGCGACAAACACAACATGGTTGCTTATCTAAAGAAACCAATTGGGAGTGAAGGATTCCAAGAGATAGTAGATTTTCTCAATGATAGTTATATAAGGTATGCTCTTACTAAGAATCCTACTATCTATGTTTCTCTCATCAAAAAGTTTTGGCAGACTGCTACCGTCAGAACAATTGATAATGGAGAACAAGAAATAACTTCCACAGTTGATGGCAAAGAATTCACTATTACTGAAGCATTTGTTAGGAGACATCTCCAATTAGCAGATGTAGATGGTATTAGTGTTTTGCAAACTACTGAAATTTTTGCTCAACTCTCACAGATGGGATATGTTTCAACTAATGATAAACTAACTTTTCAAAAAGGAAAATTTTCTCCTCAGTGGAGATTTTTGATTCATACCATCTTACACTATTTTAGCCCTAATAAAACTTCTTGGGAACAATTTAGTAGTAATATAGCAAACTGCTATTATTTGCTTGGCCTTAAACAGAACTTTTAACTTTTCTAAATTAATTTTTGAAGGTATGGTGAAAAACTTGGATAGTAAATATAAATTTTTAATGTATCCAAGATTTATTTAAATATTTTTGGACAAGAACAAAAGATTTCTTAATCCTTACAACAGAAAATATATTGCTCCTAATTTAACTCCAAAACTTTTTAGCAATATGAAAAGAGGTTTTTCTGGGGAACACACCACTTTGTTTCCAAGTATGATAGCAATTCAAGCAGTAGAAGGTGAAGGTTCAGAACATCCCTCTGAACCCCAACCACCATCTTCTACTGCTCAACCTACTAATGAAGAACCAATCCCGAATGTTGTATCATCATCACACCAAAAGACTCAAACACCTAGGCAAGCCTTAAACCAGGTCACTGAGTTACCTTAGACTAGTGAGCCTATACCCAATGTACCAAATGAGAATGTCTATGAGGAGTGGGATGACAGAGTGGAAAGGGCTACCACTACTGCTGCTAGCTTAGATGCAGAGCAGACCAGTGGTAACATTAATAGGACCCAATCCACGGCAATACCTAATATGCCTCTTCCTCAGGGAATTGGTGCAGGTGGTAGTCCCAGGTGCCAAGAAGCCATGGGGGGTTCCATTGCTCAGACTAGGTCTGAGAGGGTACCTACACCGCCTTATGATTCACCTCTCTTAAGAGTTAACACACTTGGAAGTGATGAGGGCAGTATGACACTACAAGAATTGAGGGTTTTATGTACAACTTTGTCCAAGAAAGTGGAAAGCTTGGAGGCAGATTTGAAGCAAACTAAGCAGGTATATGGTGCTGCTTATACCAAGCTTATCATGAAGGTAAAAAAGTTGGAGAAGATTGTCCAGACAAGCCATTCCATAAGGAGAGCAAAGATTGTGGTTTCAGATGATGAAGAGGATTTAGAGGATTCTTCCAAACAGGGAGGATGATAGAAGAAATTGATCAAGATGCAGGAGTTACTTTGGTTACTCCTACACATAGTCAAGAAGATCAACCTGAAGATCAGTTGGGAGTCTTTAGTGCAGCTAAGGTACTTACAGATGCAGCTAAAGAAAATGTTCACACTTATACTAGAAGAAGAAGGGCAGTTAGTACTGGTAGTGGTGGAATTAGTACTGCTAAAAAATCAGTTAGTACTGTTGGTGCATCAATGCCAGTTAGTACTGCTGTTATGGTTCAAGAGGTTAACATCAGTATTCCTTCACCAGTTGTAGTCAAAGATAAAGGCAAAGGTAAAATGGAGGAATCTAAGGATGAACAGGCTAAGAGAACTAAACTACAACAAGAACAAGAGAGGCTTGGTCATGAAGCAGCAGTGAGACTGCAAGAGGAACTGGATGAAGAAGAAAGACAAAGGATGACTAGAGTTCATGAAGCAACTCAATCTTTTAGTAAGGAAGAATGAGAAAACATTAGAGCAAGAGTTGAAGCTGATGAAGAGCTATCTAGAAGACTATAAGCAAAGGAAATGAACAAGTACAGTGAAGTTGATTAGGCAAAGATGCTTGTAGATCTTATTAATTAGAGAAGGAAATATTTTTCTGCACAGAAAGCTGAAGCAAAGAGGAACAAGCCCATGACACAAGCTCAACAGAAGAATTATATGATTAATTACATCAAGCACATTGGAAGTCATACATTGCGGCAGTTGAAAAGATATTCTTTTGATGAGCTCAAGGAATTATTTGAAACTACAATGAAGAATGTCAACACTTTTGTACCCATGGAGACTGAAGATATAGGAAGAGTGACGTTGTGTTTTATATACACTATAAAATATACTATAATAATATTCCAAAAGAGCAATTAAGAAAATTCCCTAAGGAAATTTC
>BQNB010044066.1:0-36478 GCA_026074375.1 Tanacetum coccineum
AAGAACTTACCATTTTGTTCTCGGAGTTGCAAGGAGATGAAGACCTCCATCAATGTGCAACGTAAACATCGTTTTGTAAGTCACGTTTCTTGTTTTATCTGCTAATTTGAACTGAAAAAAGTGAAGAAGAGCTATTGACATTATTTTCATCTGTCGATAGGAGAAATCCCTCCCCAAACAAATCCTAGGACCAGCCTGAAAAAATGACCAATCAATCACAAATCATCAAATTCAATCTTTTTTTACCAATTTCTAGGATAAAATCCAAAACTACAACTTCATTCTTTCTTGCATCACAAAAATTACACATTTAAACACACACACACAAATGATTTAGTTAAGTTGGTTACTCACATGAAACGCAATGAACTTGAAAGGAGATTCAGCTTGAAAAACTCCATTATCATTAAGCCATCTTTCGGGTTTGAAGTCTTCAGCATCATCTCCCCAAATGTGAGACATCCTTCCCATGGCATATGATATGTAGTACACGCCATCCCCTTTTTTCAACTCATAACCATCGGGGAGAATGTCATCTGTTTCTGCAACTCTTCCGTCCTTGGAAACACCCATACACATTTATATATCGTTACTATTTCATAACTTAGAATTTAGTTCTGGCAGACTTCAAACTTAAAAGATATTCTGCACAGGTCCATGTGCTAAGAAAGAAACAAAGGTTTGCAGTTTATAAATGTTTATTAAAGGGTCCGATTTTATTATTTTTCAGTCCATTGAAAGTAATACTCTCTTGTGCCAGAAATAAATGTCAATTTTCTTTTTTGGTTGCCGAAAAATAAATGAAACAATAACTTTTTGGCAGCCTTTTATTAAAAGAATAACCTATTTATTCGGTAATAATCAGTGTGATCATTGACACTATAGATTTTGATCCATTATTCATCTAAACTACTGAGAAACATCAAACATTGTGTATGTCTAGCAGCTAATTTTCAAACAAATATAGTAAATGGGCGTAAGGTCAAATGTTGCATATAGTAAATGGACGTAAGGTCAAATGTTGCATACTTACATATATAACGAGACAAAGGGAGTAACAACTTTAATTTGGGATATAGCATTCCCCCTTTGCCCCAAAACAAACAATTTTTGTAATAGTTTATTAGTATAAGAGTTTGCTAAGTAATTACATAAAAAAATAGACTAATTAATGGACCACAATTAATGACACTAATCTCAAGTACCAATTATGAATCACATATGCGTAATGTTAGAATCATTTTCAAGAAATATGGAATTATTTTGGTACAAATCCAACGTAAACTTATACTCTTTTTTATATTTTTAAGCCATAATGGTGATCTTTCCTGTTTGGTAAAGTTTTAAACTGAAATTACTTATAGCCCTTTCCAAAATACAATTGATTACAATCATGTAAACCTTTTATGGATTAAAAGTTTAAAACTGATAGGCAGACATTTCGTGTAATTAAGGGAGTAGAAAGATACCACTGGAACTGCAGGGTATAGCCTCAAGGTTTCAGACAGGGCCGCATGAAGGTAATGCATTCTCTCGAGCACTTCATCAGTGATCAATTCAGCAAAATTTTCAACCTTAGTCTCACTTCCTTGAGAGCCAATACGTTCTTCTATTTCTGACACAACTTTATCCTGAATATCTGGATACTTGCAGAGCATGTAGAAGAACCAAGAGAGTGTATTTGCACTAGAATCTTTTCCAGCCAAGATGAAATTTAAGATAATATCCATGAGATATTGATCATTCATCTCCGAATCCTTCTTGCTTTCAATCAAGAATCTTGAAAGTATGTCCTCCCTGTGATTCTTGAATCAATGAATAGTTACAGAATAAAGTCAGCGATATTAAAGTTATACCTACAGTAACTTACAACAATTTGACAATCATATAAAGTGGTAATACTTACATTATGTAGTTGATTTTCCAGTTGTTCTCTTCTTATGCTGATCACTTTGAGGACAAAATCATTGATCAGTTTGATATTTTTTTTAAGAGAAGCTTCACTGCCAATGTTAAGAAACCGCTTAAGTTTCCATAAGGGATCTACATAACGCCAGTATGTCAATGCATTTGAAACATCAAATGCTTTGATAAATGAATTCCCTTCTTCGTTAGATCCTTCGAGACAATCTAAATCTACTCCAAACCCAACTTTAAATATCGAATCCAAGCCAGCTCTCATTAGTAAATTCTGAGTTGCAACAAAACAGATAAAAAAGTTGATCCAACAACAGTGATAAACCAACGGTATATTCCTAGAGTTCTCTTCAGCCCCTACCTAACACATTGCGTTTCTGTTGAAATAATACTAAAAAATAAAAACAGCTAACAGTGTTTGACAACTAAAACGATTAAGGAAGCAGATCTATCGTTCTCATGATGATGATCATTTATAGAAATACTGAGGATCGCATATAGATTGTAGGTACCATTTACTTACTGGTCATATAAATGGGTTAATTTGGTTATACTTTATCACAAACTGGTCTTTTTTTAAACTCATGCATCCGGAAGCAAAGATTTTAAGTTATACCTCATAAATCAATCTTTTTAATATAGATTTTTTTTTTGAAGTTATGAGAATTTAACAAGTTTGTTTGTGGGTCAACCCAGCCCGGCAACTTTCGACCTCTTGCCAAACCCGCCCATTTGGCCACCTCTAGTGAATTAGGACAAATTATGGACATGTAATTGCAAATAAACCATCATATAGAATGTTAATTCTAATGATCACATAATAGCTAAACTGAATTTTCAAAAGCTGAACTTTCCACAAGATAAGACGACCCAAATAACGTTATGAGATTATTTTCTAATCTCAAGACGATAAAGGTTTAACCATATACCAGAAACAGGATTTTGATGTTCACTTACTTGTACATCAAAGACTTTGTTGTCCTTAGATAACTGAGAAACAACTCCAACCAATTTTCTTGCATTCATTCTGAAAACTGCACAGCTAAAATCTCTCAAAACCCGTGTTGAGAATTCAAAACTTGCAAGCTTTCTCTGCTGCTTCCACTTAACGCCATCAACGGCAAAGATCCCATGGCCAAACAAGTCTGTTACTATCTCTTTATTATGCTTGCCTTTCGTGTAGTTATCAAACTTGGTTTTAAGTATATATTCAATATTGCTAACATCAGTTGTGTATAATTCACTTTGATCAGGGGCAAGAAGCCTAAAAGTATGGTGTTTCTGTGCAATATCAGTTAGATAGTCATGGAGTGTATTAAAGTAGAAGAGTTGACCGAATACAGTCCCAACAACAGGGGCGTGTTTTTTGCTTCTGATCGACTTTCCAACAAAGATTTGTAACATTAAGATTGAAAAGGCTACAGTAATTAGTATCAGAATTGTAGCAAAAGCGGTGAAGATGATATAGAAAATATCCATTTGGAAATTATGTTGCAGATTGAATATGAAAAGTGAAGAATGATGAATGATGATATGTTGTATACAGTAGGAAAGTGTCGAGCCTTTGAGGGGAGGGGAGTAATTGTAGAAGTTGAAAACTAAGACAAAGATAACTTATTATATTCTTGTAAAATCTAAGGTTTTATGTGAGTAAGGTCTTGTTGAGCATTCAGCTTAATCTGGAAAATGACACAAAGCTATATAAGTTTTCAATTTAGCCAATTTTGAAGGAAGTGTGGAAATATGAATGCAATCAAAGTATTTTCCTTGAGACTCTTTGTCCAAAAGCATTTGTATTATACAATAACAAGAGGTCTTATTTTTCAATTTTGTGAGAGGTATAGCTTGATTGTAACAAAAGGCCAAGTAAGAAGGGTTCGAAAAGTTTTTAATTCAAAATTTAAATGATGATATTATCAATGAAATATGTGAGACTTATTTTTACTATTATATCTGGTTTAAAGTAGCATATTAATCATCTAACATTTAAAAAAAAGCCAAGGAAAGACATCTTTGTAGCTCTTGCAGTATCCATCAATATGAGAGTTATGTGTTTGACTTTACTAATGATTTTTTTTAATGTAAATCCAAACAAATAGAGACAAGCTACTAATTACAGGTTGCAATCAATAGTATATAATCATATAAAATAAGCTGCCGTAAGCTTTGTATCATTGTATTGTACTGCCTCCTTTATCAACTAGCTACACTCTTGATTTTGAATGTCAGATTTTGTTTGAATATTAATATAACTATCAAGTATCAACTACTCTTTTACTATTTGAGGATGGATTCTTAGTGTAATTATATCACCAATTTTCTACATTACATGTAATTACTGAATTTTTCTTCATAAATGACTATATATAATCAAATTAGCTTTTATTACAATCAAAGCCAAAGTAGTACTACTAATAGAGGTGTCCATACAATTGCAACAGCTTAAAGATCTACAATAAAGACGAGGATCCAGTCACATGTTTGACATGGTCTTAGTTATACCTATCATTTTAAGTGTGCGCTACTTATAAAGTACTTTTTGTTCCATATAGGTAAAAGGAGAGCTTCATGTAAATTGAGAAGTATGCTAAACATATAAATAGAGTAGCCTAAGAATGCATGAAACACAAGATTTATAACCTCTAAAAGTTTACGTATCTTTATAAGCTTTCTGAACTTCTCCAATCTCCATCTCAGAGTATCTCGGAATCAATTCATCTTCAACATCACTCATAGTATCCTCTTCTTCGAAAGATTCACCGACCCGAATAGTGTTTTCATCTTCAGACTCACTTTCAAACAAATCATCATCCTCCAAATCAGGCAGATCATCAAAAGTTTCAATCTTTTTCTTTCTTCCTCTATAACCAGTAAGGCTCATAACTTTCTCCTTCCAAACGACCAACGGACATTTCTCAATTAATTCCGAACCTTCATATGCCTCCGTCAAGAAAACACTAAATCTCTTCCCTCTCTCGGAAACATAAAAGATCCCAAAATGCTTCAAAAAGAATCTCATTAGCTTTTGGGGCATCACAAATTCTCTCCTAAAGTGAGTTAAATGATCCGTAACCAATCGTTTCTCGTTCATAAAGCTTAATATCTCATGCATGACTGCAATTGCTCTCTTATTAAACTCATCCGATCCACCTTTGAGCTCCTTAGCATCGGCATAAGGAGATAGATACTCCCTTTTTTGAAAATTTTCAATTGGCCCACCATATCTATACACTTTCTTGTAATCAGGAGGAAATTTCAACGGAAATGGTAATGAAAGCATGCCCGGAACATGATCATCTTTTTTCGTGATACCCAAAACCTTCTTTTCCAATTCAGTAACAGACCAGGATGGATTCCAAGAAACAAGCTTCAAAAACTCAACCTCATCTTCATTCTTAGTAACCCTAAAAATATTCGGATAATTATGCACCCAAATTGTCCTAAAATCATATGGTAACCCCAAATCCCTCCTAAAATGTGCTATTTTATCCAAGGGTAGAATCTTATCAACTGACATCATTAGCAGCCTCGTCACATGCTCTAAGGCCTTTTCTTCATTCTGTTCTATTAATCGCTCTTCTTCTTCGATCAGTTCTTCGCCTTTTTTCGTTAACCCGACCCATGTTGTACCTCGTTGGTCCTTATACATCTCAAACAATTTAGGTGATTTCCGAATGAAGTCTGATATCTTGTGGGGTTTAGGCAGATTTAACGGACGTCTGTGATGATCAAGAAACCTAATGGGTATGATTTGTTCGTGTTCATGCTTTAACAATTCCAGTAAAAACAATATTTTCGAGGCGATTTTGTGCTTTTCGACAGCGACTTCGAGAGCGTGGACTCGTTTCTGTTGGCTTCGGTCTTGAACTCTTCTGCTTGTTGTCATTAATCTTGAATGTGAAGCTACGTAGTAAAGATTTTCTAATGATTTGGTGAAGTTGTTTGGCGGTTTAATAAGCTGATTTGCCATTAGATCAGAGGTATAGAAGTGCAAATCAAGTGATTGCAGAAATGCCTAACTGATTCTTAGTGTATTACCTGTAGAGAAGATTACCATACATTAGCATGCGTTGCCAAATGAAAGTTGAAGAAACTGGAAAATTTAATTATGCGCGAATAAAAGCATACACAAAAGTATTACCAAATGATACATGTTAATACTGCAAATACAGATAACAAAGCGAGTTTGAGTTCAAACTCAAAGCTCAACCAGAAAATGTACAAGGGAAATAAGAACTACAAATTGCATATCAACTCACACCCAAAATGAAGACTGAGAACCACAAACGCATTTTGTTTCTTTTTTCGTTTTCAGAAGTATCTAATGGCTAATGCCCCAAAATTAAGACTGCATAACTATTAAATGTATCATAATGGCAATGCGTAGTATCAATACTCTACCTAAGGAATTGTATCAAACACTTGGCGCGCAACAAAAAAAGTCATAATGCTCCAAACATCACATGTGCAGTGCAAAGTAATAATGCTCTTAGTTAGGACTTTTATCAAACACTTTGGTGTACAACCAAAAAGCAAAGTGTGTTTGAGATATAAAAAGAGGATATATTTATACCTTGAGAAATGGTGCTTGTGTTTTTAATAATGGCCGCCGGTGACGAGATGTGGAGAAACGGCGGCAAGGATTTCAGTGTGGTGAGACTCGTGCTGTAATCTCCAAATGAATTGTTCTGTTTACTATGCTGCAAAAGTTCAATATAGACCCAACATTTGTCATAGCCACTCATTTTTTCATCAAAAATAAAAAAACCCACTTTCCACCTCTTTTTAAAAATTAAATATCTCACACACCGTTAATCGTTACGCAAAACAAAACATACCATCGCAACGAGAATTAAATTATCTTTCTATAGAGGGGGGACACTATATACTTTCGACAAACTTTTTTTTATGATTTTATGAAGTCATATACGATTTTATGAAATCATATATGATTTATGAAATCATATATGATTTTATGAAATCATATATGATTCGTTGTACGAATCATATATGATCAAGGTTATAAATAGCGTGAAGCGTGGCGTAGCGGCATAGCCAAGCCTCAAGCTTTAGCGTGAGGCGTTGCGTCATCGGAATCTAAAAATCATATATGATTTTATAGAAATCATATATGATTTTATAATAATCATATTTGATTTTTTGAAATCATATCATGATCCGCTTATACGAATCAATATATGATTAGTTATACGAATAATATTGATTTTCGCACTTCGTGTTGCTGAAAAAAAATTGAAAAAAAGATTCCTCGAAAGTATATCGCTGTCAACACGTCCCTCATAACTGAAAGCTAAAAAAATAATCGTCGCGATGGTGTTGTATTTTTTGTCGTGTGACGATTTTACCGTTTGTAGTTATTTTTTTTTTAAATAGGAGGTGGAAAATGAATTTTTTTATTTTTGATGAAAAAATGGTGAGTGGCCAGAATTGGAACATTGGGCTTTGACATAATGTTGGGTAGGTTAGTATTTGATCTCTTAAACTCCTCTCATTACTCTGTACCCAAAAATACAAAAACCACATTTCGCACAAATCAATTCAAAATATTTCAAAACACATTTGAGTATTATTTCCCCCAACGGAAAACAGTATAAAAAGGTGGGGCTACGTGAACTCACTCAAGCAAAGTCTTTAGAAACACAAATATTAATCACACAAGCAAATGCAACGATGCCCACACACGACCTAGTCCAGTTAATTTCCAAATTTAATCATCCAATTCCAAAACAATCTTCATGTTTGATGCATAGAGTTTTGATGCGTTATACAATTACCCAAAATAATTTAGTGGTGTGATGGTTGACGACGTATTTCCACAATCATATCAATCTCATTCCCCGATAATACATACTTATACTATTAGAGATTATTGATAAGAATATAAGTAATATTTATAATTAATAATTATATCTATATATCGACATGTCTATTTTTCGGTAACATTAGTCACTTTAAAATAATTCATATTCGGACTGAATTTCGATCAACGTTTTACTCATAGTATAACATATTTCGAGAAGTTTCGAGGGAAAAATCTAATATTTTTCGTCTTTTAGTGAATTTATTAAATAATTAAAATAATTATATAATATTTTATTATTTAAAATCAAAAATCATGTTTTTAGGAAAAATTCTAAGTATAAACTTTTTAGAAAATTTCGACATGACCCGTTCGCTCATACTAACATTTTCTAAGTTCCAACCGTATTTTCAAACCCTTTTCATAAATTCGACACTTTTGATACTTACGCTCACAAATGTGAACATCGAACCTCTCCTCGAAGGTTACAGCGTTCCTTAACATACGGAATAGGCTCTGCTTCAGTACGCTTGACTCTCGGAGGTCATAATTACGGACTAGCTTCTTCGATGAATGTGCAGTTTGTCTCCTATCTTGGAATCTCACCTTAGGTTTTATAGCAAGAGGTTCATCAGCCATACATTTCTTCAATTTCGAGACGTGAAACGTACTATGAACTCTACTCAACTGCTCTGGGAGTTCAAGTGATAGAAAGGTTCTCCTACTTTGCTAATGATCATTTAAAGGTCCTATATAGCAAGGGTATCTGCTTTCCGTTTGCGTAGAGTATCACCCCTTTCCATGGTGACACTTTCAGCATGACCTTATCTCATACTTGAAACTTAAGGGGTTTCCTTCTCACGTCAGCATAACTCTTTTGACGATCTCGGGCGGCTTGGATACGGATCTTAATTTGAACTATTTTCTCAGTGGTCTCGTGGATGATCTCTGGGCCAGTGAGCTGTCTATCTCCAACTTCAGCCCAACAGATAGGTGATCGACACTTGCGCCCATACAAAGCATCATAAAATAGAGAAGCACTTAATGCTGGATATGGTAATGTTGTTATATGGAAAATTCTACCAACGGCAAGTGTCTCATCCAAACATTTCTTAAAGTCGAGTTACACATGCATAGGTAACATGTCCTTTAATTGTCTTTTTAATATATACTCCTATTTAAAGTTAGTTGAATGGTTCTATCAACTACTGACTTCGGTCTTTGGATAGTAAGCTGTGCTCATATCCAATCGAGTACCTAATGCCTTATTAAGGGATTTCCAAAAATGTGACTTAAATCTACCATCACGATCAGAGATGATCAAAACTGGCACTCTATACCTGGTTGATCCTAATTGCTTCCGCTATATTTATACTTTGATGTTATAATTATAAATTGTTATGAATGTATAATTCCATCAAATGGTCCTTGTGGTTCGTATGATCAAATGACTAGTTAGTTAAAAAAGGACAACCACAAAGACAACTGGTGTAATTTTTAACTTATTAGAACGAAACATGCATTTTGGGCACAACCACAAAGACCAAACATGTAATTAACTCCCGAAAGATTTGCAATCCTTTCTACTCCAAAGCGGCACAAAACAATCCTTTTTATCAATAACCATCTAGTATTCAACCCGATACAATCTCAAAATATCACCGTAGCTTCTTGTATCTTCTTCAGTCTCTCAAGAAACTCTGCAAATTATCATCAAAACACATCAATAAAAAACACAGCATAGATCCTACAATTTATTATAAAAAGATACATTAACGAGAAACACACAATCCAAACTAATCCTAATACAAATCTTCACATTTTTATCTGTAAATTAGATCCTTCAAATTTCAATGGGCAAATCGCATAAAAAGATACCCATCTTAGGTTCAATATCAATTAAAGGTACTCATCTTTTTTTTTTTTCTCAATTTACGGTATCAATCTTTTTTTTGTTGCAAAGTTAGTAACTTAACAGGTTTTTCGGTTACATTTCTAACGATCGTTATTTTATTATTGCATCGTTAGTCCTTTATATTATTTTGTTAAAAAAAGTATTTTCTACTTATTTTTAAAACTTATACACGTTTTATACACACATTTTTTACACGTTTTTATACACACATTTTTTACACGTTTTATACACATATTTTTATACACACATTTTTTACACATATTTTTATACACGTTTTTCTACATGATTTTATCCACGGTTTTATACACACATTTTTTACACATATTTTTATACACGTTTTTCTACATGATTTTATCCACGGTTTTATACACACATTTTTATAGACACATTTTATACACACTTTTTTATACACATATTTTTATACACGTTTTACACACAATTTTATCCACGTTTTAAAAAAAAGTGCATAAAAATGTGTCTGTAAAAACGTGTATAAAAATGCATGTATAAAATCGTGGATAAAAGCATGTAGAAAAATGTGTATAGAAATGTGTGCATAAAAACGTGTATAAAAATGTGTGTATAAAAACGTGCATAAAAATGTGTGTATAAAAATATTTATAAAACTATGTATAAAAACGTGTAAAAAAATGTGTGTATAAAACGTGTATAATTTTTAAAAATAAGTAGAAAATATTTTTTTTAACAAAATCATATAAAGGACTAACGATGCAATAATAAAATAACGATCGTTAAAAATGTAACCGAAAAACCTGTTAATTGTCTAACGTTGCAACAAAAAAAAGATCGATACCTTAAATTGAGAAAAAAAAAAGATGAGTACCTTTAATTGATATTGAACCTAAGATGGGTACCTTTTTATGCGATTTGCCCTTAAAACAACCACAACATTTAAGCTAAAATTGTAAAAGCCCAATCTGAAACTTCCATAACTAATAGGGATTTAATAAATACCCTTATCTTGATACTAAATAATAAAGAATACCCTTTATATAAACACATTAGAGATTACAGATTTAAGCTAAAGACCTAATCTTTAACTTACAAAACTCAACGCATTTTTATAATCTTTAACTTACAAAACTCAACGCATTTTTATACACACATTCGTCTCAATACCTCGCACATTCGTCTCAATACTCATAAAACTCAACGCATTCATACGGATAATATGGAAACCCGACGTCGTATTTTTCACAACCGCCATTCGCAGCTCATGTTAGCCTTAAAATATGTCGACTTATATGAAATTACATTAGTTTACTTAAGGCATGACACGTAGGGACTAATAATGTCAAGTTAGGATAGATGTATGTGTCATACGCCTATATAACCCCCTCCATACTTTTATGGAAGGGTGAGTATTCATTTGTAACATTTCACATAAGGTGTGTGTATATGTTCTTTATCTCTCTAAAACACGCACGCATCTTCCTTTTTCTCTCATCTAATCTAATATGGCTATTTTTCACTTTTATCCTCCCCGACCTCCGGATCGTTCTTCTTGGTTTGAATCATTATGGTTAACAATTGGTATCAGAGTCCAGGAGCGTTTCGTGTATGTGAGTTGCTTATTTGGGTGTTGTTCGTGGCTTAATAAGTCCTTTCGTGGCTTATTTTTAAGCCAAAACCCACGGGTTTGGTTGGCGGGTGATTATTTTGTACAGAAGCTTGAAATTTTCTTCTCTCTAATGTTTCTAGCTCATTTACACAAGGGTTTTGTGGTTTTTCAAAGCTTATTTCGAAAGATTCATAGTCTTTTTTAAGCCTTATACACGAAAAAAAAAGTGGCAATTTTTTCGTGTTAAAAACCATAAAGTTTGGGTTTTTATGTTTCTAATCGCCTTGAAATACCTTAAAGTACAAAAGAAATCAAGGAAATTCATCAAAAAGGATGTCTTTTAGGTGTTTCAAAAGTTGGTTTTTTCAAGAAAATTTACACTAGGAGAAACATACCTTGAAGGAGGAGAAACATACATCAGGAGAAACATAAATTCAGGCGAAGCATACATGTTTCAGGCGAAAGATACATGTTTCAGGCAAAACATACACTCCTTCAGGCGAAACATACATGTTTCAGGCGAAACATACATGTATCAGGCGAAACATACACCAATTACGGTGAACCATGCGAAATACCAATTTCGGTTCAACCAAAATTCATTTTCAGGCGAAATATACCATTTTCGCTAATTTCAACCGAAATTCATTTTCGCTAAAGGCCACTTTCACCTGTTTTCGTCAAGAACCAAACTTAAACACCTTCCACGACATCAAAGCAAAACACAACACTTAATGCTAAAACGATCACATATTTAAAGATTCACTAAAACGTCAAAACGGCTATGGATTCGGATTTTAATGTCAAGTGATCACGAAGTTGATTTGGTATCCCTTATTTGAGATTGAAGTAGGTTTCACGAATGCGTCTACTTATTTTATCATCGAGACTTCCTTCTACTTTCTTCCCTTTTTCTTAAAACCCAATCTATCGATCGATGATCTGCTTGAACGTATACGGTTTATGATTAAGACTTAGACAATCTAGTTATACCCGATGTAAGGAGTTACATTGTAGTACTCACGGGTTATAGCTATCATTTAAAGGAGTTACGTTATAGTACTTAGTGACACACGCAATTGCAGATGTGGATAATTTCAAGAGGTGTTGTACTTCATATACTTTTGATGTTGGGTATAGGGTACTTAGAGGCTTTCTTCTGCACCGTTCTTCAATCAATAACAGTGCAAGCTTAAGTACCAAATTTGGAGGATTTTACTTCATTTTCAAGTTTGGTATATCTGGTTTACTTCACCATGTGGCCACAGCAATAACCGATAGAATACGAGGTCGGTAAGTTAGCCAAATAGTTTAAAGGTTGAGATGTAATCAGCAATTCTCACGGGATATTTGAAGCTACAGAACGTCAGTGGTACTTCACAGTCTCAACAAAATCTTTCAAAGTTCTTCAATGTCTTTCATAATTTTTCAAGATTGTTGCTTATGACAAGAACTTCTCGAGTATATGGTCGTACACGTCAATGATGCTTTCGAGAGTTTAAAACCATCATGGGGGAAAACGTGTACTTTGATGTAATCACGTGAACTCCCAGATGGAAGTAGTTTACACTACTTTACTTAGTATGGTTTGTGAAGTATACTACATACATGAGAAGATTTGTTGTTGATTTCTTGCATGTACCCCCGAACGGATATTTATCAAGACCAAATGTCATGATACAGTATAGAAGCAGTATTAGTTGGTGTGGTTGGCTGACTCTTCTACAAAATTCCGTTGTGCACTTTAAATGTCACTGTTAGAAGATTGTTCAAGCTACATCAAAGTTTTAGAATCTGCTGATTCAGAAACTTCGCCAAAAAGGAGTCTATGAAGAAAGCTTTTCAAGACATGCAACATGAATTGAGGGGAACTTAATCCAACTCATACATAGCACAATGGTTCTAGAACAAGTAAAGACACAGAAGATCTAAGCTGGAGTATAAGTATCAAGACTAGAAGACAAAGATGTCATCTTTAGCATTGGAAGCGCTATGGAAGACTTTATTTAATTTCATTGTATTATGTACTTGTTAGGAACATTGTAAGTAATTTTGTATGTCCACATATTGGGGGAAGATTGTTAGCCTTAAAATATGTTGACTTATACAGAATTACATTAGTTTACTTAAGGCATGACATGTAGGGACTAATAATGTCAAGTTAGGATAAATGTATGTGTTATACGCCTACATAACCCCCTCCATACTTCCATGGAGGGGTGAGGACTCATTTGTAACATTTCACATAAGGGGTGTGTGTTCTTTCTCTCTCTAAAACACACACACATCTTCTCTTTTCTCTCATCTATTCTAATATGGCTATCTTTCACTTTTATTCTCCCCAACCTCCGGATCGTTCTTCTTGGTTTGAATCTTTATGGTTAACACCTCAAATGAACCAATATCATTTTAATCAAATGGCGTTTCCACAATACCAACAACAACAAGAAGAATTCTTTATGCAAATGAATCTCGGCACTTTTTCACGACCAATACAAATGATGCCACCACAACGACATTTACGCGACACACCACCAAACTCATCACCACACGCACCATCACAAGCTTCACAATCCAAGTCGTCTCCCTTCGGAAAAGGAAAATTGAAAGGAAAATGAAGAAAGCCCGGACCAAAGAAAACCAACGTCAGACATACCCGTTGGGGACAATCTGAAGAAAAACTTTTGGCCAAAACTTACATACAAATTTCGGAGGACCCACGACTTGGCATTGACCAAACTAGTAAGAAGTTATGGGTCAAGTTACTAGTGAATACAACCGACATGCATCAATCAGGCGTACAAAGGATATGGTCACGGGAAAGTGGACAACTTTAACATATGATTGCAACAAATTCATCGAGGTTGTCGAGGGAAATGCACGGTTGAGTGGTGAAAATGACTCAAAGTGGCTTGCTCGTTGTTATAAGACATTTAGCGAAATTTGGGGGTTTGCGTCTGCCCACTATGAAGCGTGGGATGTGTTGAAAGGTCACCACAAATGGTGTGGTGTCAAAGTCGTTGTTCCCGGAAGACGCGTTCGTACGGCCGAGGACATTGAAGAGCCAAACGAGCTATTTCGAGACGACACAATACCACGTCCTCCCGGCAAGCCAAGGCCTAGCAAGAGTCAAAAATACGACTCGTCCAAATCGGCGGGTTCATCTTCGACGAGTTAAAAAGAAGCTTCCAAGGATATGGGTCAAGAAGAGTTACGGATTGCACGTGCTAAAAAGTTGGATTTTATCGATACGCAAAAAAAATTGAGAAATTGAAGTTTCTTAATTTTAGTACCAATGGGGTGAAGCCGGAAGATGCGGCTAATATCGAAAAACTTAAAGACGAGATCCGAGCAAAATATTTTGGCTCATCCTAGTTTTTATTATTTGTTATATCGTAGGTTTTAATATTTGTCGTATTTTTATTTCGTTTCGTATCGTATCGTATTTGTACTTCGTTTCGTATTTTTAATATATCGTATTTCAATTTTAGTTTTTATTGTGTTAATTAAAAATGAAAAAAAACGAATAACATGTTATTAGTATTTTGCTAAGGATAGGGTTTTAGTTATTGGTGTGTTACTGTGAGGGTATGAGATGACGTTGAGGTGGCATACGAATAACGTGTTATTCGGTTGTAGGACACTTTGCTCTCTTAAAAACAACTAATGTTGTTCGACTTAAATAACTATATTTATAAAAAGTAATATAATTTATTAAATATTTAAATATTTTATTAAAGTTATAACCATTAATTATATTTACTCTCACTCTCCCCACCCAAATATGCATAAAACAAACTACACAACTTTTGTTACTATGTACAGATAATCGTTTGTTCTCTCAAAAACATGCTTAGGTACTTACCAAATCCTTTTGCGAGTAAATGTCTTTCGATGGTACAACTTTCGGCGACCAAATTTCTCGGTATCACAATTTGTTTCACAATAATATTAAGGATAGTGAAAATCAGCTTGAAATAACTTTAGAAAATAGTACTGTAATAAAGGAATAATATTCTTGGAAAATTATTTTAAAAAATGCTAAATAACCTTTAAAACTTAGCTGTACATAAATAATTGAGTAATTTTTGTTGTTGTTGTGTTCTCCCACAATTATTTTTTTTAAATTAGCCCTTTTATTTTATGTGTTTATTTTTACATATAAATATAGAGAAAATGTCACACCCCCAAACGGGGCCTGGACGGAATACGTGTCCGGGGGCGTGACGTCATAATATACATCACACAAAGTACAAAGAACGACCACTAATGGACGTTTTGAAAATCATAACTCGTTGTATTTATTAAAAATGAATAAGTCTTACTAGATTTGAAATGAAATTTAGAACGTTGCGGAAGCATAATTTAGTTTTCAAAAGACAACGAGTATGAATGATAATAAAGTCTTGAAAGATGATATCATATTGCAAATAGACTCCACATAGCACATCAGAGAATTCCAAAGCTAAGCACCTGAAAAACATGCTTAAAACGTCAACATAAAGTTGGTGAATTCATAGGTTTAATTCAAACGTAATTAGTGTGGACCATAAGTTTATCAAAACGTATGCGACAGTTATAACAGATACAACTTCACATAAAAAAAGGTATTTACGTTGCACTAAGCTCATAACACCGAAGCTAATACTAAAAGATAGCATGTACAGTGCTATAAAAGGCTTGCCCTACAGGTGTCCGACCAAAGACCACCTAACTAGTTTCGACATGACATATATCCGTTAGTCCTTGGAAATCTCGAACTAGTAAGTGCTTCTTACCCGGATAGGGATAATTAGTCCCAATAGATCTATTTATTCACTCGCGCTCCCTTAACCGGTCCTCCGGTCAAGAAATTAACAGTTCATGATAATTCGGGCAATAGTGGTCTAAACGCTACTTAGGCAACACGTAAACGGGGAATTTCTCACGTATAGTACTTGTGTCCAGTTTTAAAAACAAGCAATGTTTCTCACCCCAAGTTATAAAATAATTATTCAAAACGAGTTAAAGAGTGGGGCTATGAACTCACCTTGAGTTGGTGAAATGATAGGGTAAACGTCTAGGAATATGATCACACGGAAACGAACGACGGTACACGGATGCGACCTAAGAGAATATAGGTTTCGTCTTAGAATCGGAATGATGGAAAATACGGATGATGCATAAAAGTTTACTTGAAAATACTTTGTTAATAAAACGTTAGTGATCGTAATGTGGTTGTTGGTATACAGTAATATTAAATATATAAAACTATATATTTATATTTAAGTATTATATATATATATATATATATATATATATATATATATATATATTGTATTGTTCGGCTCTTTACCCAATAAACCCAAATATTGATTTAAAACCTTTTGATAATTATGTTTTTATATCTTTAATTTATCCATTTCCCGACAGGTCACCCATGCTAGTGCTTCCCTCACACGAGCACGCTTAACTGTCGGTTTTTAAATTAAATACGTAAGTAGAAAACGTAAATAAGTATTTTAATTTATTTATATAAGTTAAGTATGTATATTATTTATCATTTATAAATAATATGTTTTTCGGAAAAGTTTTATAAAATATATTTTCACAATTTTCTAAGTATATAATTTTTACAAAATTTCGGCATGACCCGTTCGTGTTTACACGTTTTCAAAAGTCGTAAACTTTAACCAAAACTCATTTTCAATTTACATTTCACAAGTTCGATAAATCAAAATCCTTTATAACTAGTCTGATATGCAAAAAGGTATCGAATAAGTCCTTGGTCCATCAATAAGCTATCATGAGCTCTTGATAAGCCAAAACAATATAAGCCGCCCAAAGCTTATTGATTAAGCTTCGTGGTTCGTGGCTTCTTGTGTGGGACGCGGCTTATAAGCCCATATTTGGGCTTATTTATTAAGCCAAATAAGCTAGATGTTTTGTCCCTTCAAAATAAGCAAGAAATAAGCCGAAGAAAATATAAGTTAAGTCAAATAAGCTCGAACAACATTTTCTTGTGGTTTCCCTTATTGGGTCGAACCAAACATGAGCCCAATAAGCTCAAATAAGATTAAATAAGTTTTCCCAAAAGCTTATTTAAATAAGCCGAGTATAATAAGCCATAAGTCATCATTTTTATTACATAAAAATAACCACGATCACAAAACTATATTTTCCTTGTCTTCCTTTTTATTATTTTCGAACCATATATATAACCTTTTAAGGTTTACGTAGTTTTAAAATCTTTGTTTTTACAAAATAAGTTGTACAACTAGCATGTATGCATCAAGATGATTATGAAAGTACAAGTTATTTAAAGATTAAGAGACTTACAAAAAAAAAGTGGTTTAGAAGGATGATTGATGACTAGAAACAACCCAAATGTTGTTTATAACTAACCCGAATACAATAAATATCAACCACGAACACAATATCTTCAAAGGTTTTTGATCAAGATTGGAAAATTATGAGTGTGTTTGTGTGTGTTTTTATTGGGTGGTTCGAACAAGAGAGGGCAAAAGAGAAGAGAGAAAACTCAATATTTAGTGTGTGTGTGTTTTATGAATGAGAAAATGGAAACAACATGTATAAGTAATGCAAAGTTTACTTCACACACTAAAAGTGTGTAGTGTGTGTGTGCGTGGGATAAGACAAGGAAAGAGAGGGGACCAAAATGATCTCCCAATCACAAATGAGCTAGGACAAAAATGATAGTTGTTAACTTGTCTTATTGTTTTTGAAATTCAACTTGGCCTCCAAGGTTCACATGAGGTGTTTGTTTGCACGAACAAGACAAGGGAGGACCAATATGGTTTTTAATATTTTAAGATGTTAGTGCTCTTTGTATGATTTAATTTCCAAGACTTCATGCATGCATAGGTTATTAGTTATATCCGGAATACGCAAATAACGAAAACGAATAACGACTTCACGAAAATTTCTGAAATTTTAAATATCAATTAAAAACGTAAAAACGCATCTACGGACGAAAGACTACGATGATTGGATGCACGGATCACTTTCGGCAATGATTTTCAGTAAATAACGGAACAACTTCCCGGTTACCCGTAAAAATTAAACGAAACATTAAAAATTTAAATTGTCAAATGGAAACGGCTAAAATATTGATCAGAAATTTACGGGGTGTCACAGAAAAAAAAGAATCTTGAGAAATTAATGGTGTAGTGAATTTATAAAACGAGGCTATCATTCCGCGTTTCGTGACGGGATGTTTGTCAACGAAGTGTTTTGTATAAAGCATTTTTTATTAAATGTAGCTAAGATACATAGGTCGTGACATACAATGTATCTTCATAGTTGCAAGCTTGAACAGGTCCTTGGCTTGCAAATTCCGTATATAGGGCTGGCTAGCATATAGGGTTTTGGCCTAAGTTACACATGATACTTTCTGATGTATTGTGTTTTGCTCAGTATGCATCATAGCTTCACAGGATCCACTATATCTAAACCTATAATAAACTTAGCTGAAGGCCAATACTACCGAGTGTTAGTGAACAAAATTACTACAATATCGAAGATTACAATAAACGTGATTGAGGCTTGCAAATCGTAGTGTCCTAAAACAAAATTTTGTTTGTACAACGTCTGTTTTGAGGATACAACAATCAATTCAAGAAAACTTGAATCCATCTTGAATCCATCGAGTCTAATATAGCTTTATGATGGATTTGGAGTATTTTATGTGTATTTTATGATCAAAACGCTTTAATGATGGCACTATATATAGGGATACTCGTGACTCTTCAAACAATCACACTAATTCACAAAAAGATGCTATTAGCGACGATTCAACGACGACTTAGTGACATAAAATTCGCCGCTAACTGATACAACTTCAAACAGTCGCGATGGTTCATTTAATGACACCTTTTCAACAAATATAACCGCCACCATTGCGTTTAGGGGCGTCTTTATAATGTAATGGTTCATTAGCAACGGTTTTGAGGCAGAAAAATTGTCGCTAATATTTATTAATGTCACACCCCGAAAATTTCAGGTCAATATTTTAAACTTTTCCGATAATTATTTTTGACTTTTATCCGTTATGTTTGAATCCGGCAGTTTACCGGGAAGTTAACCCGCGTAAATCTGAAAAAACATCATCGGACGCGTTCTGACTTCGGATTTTGATTAGTTTAGATATTATATGAGTTATTTTATCTTTTCTAAGTGTTTTGGTAGTTTACGATCAGTCCCGGTATTTATTTTTTCGTCTTAACGTTTAAATTGCGTTTTTCGCGTTTTTGACCTAACGGAACCCCAGAAACTCGAAATCTTTTCGTGTAAACTTTAGTTATCATTCATCTCATATTCATAAGTCAAGAGTTTTGTTCACCCTCTTTTCTTGATATATTTTAGACGCCTAAACCCAAACCAAATGTACCATAAGCCTTGAAATTAATTAAATGACATCTTTTCTTGAACTTCTCATGCATGTGGGTGAAAGTGACACATGAGAGAGTCCTTCTCATGCACAATTTCTCAAGTTTGACAACACCATGTGATTACTTGCACCCTTTGACTCCATTTGACTTAAAATTCAAATTTAAGACCTAATTCATGAACCTTGATCAAAAAATTTGAACCACATGGTCCTTGTGGCTTGCCTATTGCCGAACCACACACACACACTTTTGGTGTGTGTTAGTCACTTATACTCCACTTGACAAGTCAAAACCCTAGCTCTTGGCCTATAAATACCATCACATATCATAACTTAGGGTTTCATAATCACTTTCAAACCTTCAAAAATTTCTTTCTCTCCCTTTTGTCTTCTTGAAACCCACAGCCAACCAACACCCTTATAGGGTTCCTATTTCTTTGATTTCTTGCATAATCCAAGCATACTAAGTTCATTTATAAGGTTACCTAAGGTGTTTGCAAGTATTGGTTCTTTGATTTAAGGTTTTTCTTCAAGATCTACAAATTAAGGTTTGGTTATTATTTGGGGTTTTTCAAGATCTAGTGATTTTGGGTATAGATCTTGTGTTATTACTTCTTGTTCTTCATTCTCGTAAGTATCTTGAATCTTTATTTGTGGTTTTTCTTATGTTTTTCTTATATGTTCAAGATCCATACATCCATATGTTGTGTTTTAATTTTTGAAAAATTTTAAAGACAAGATTTCATAAATAATGATACTACTTTATTTCACTAGTTAAATATTATGTTCTTGGTGAGATGAGACTTGAATGAGTGTTGCAACAATAAAAATGAAGGGATTAGGTTAGATTTAGGTGTGGATTAGTTGTGAATGGAGATTAGGCTAGATTAGACTATTGTGAAGTTTGGGTAGATTTTGGTTGCGTTTTTGACAAAAAGTGCTTGCTGATCCGAAATGGTTTTGAGGTTTTAGTCGACCTAAAAATGTTTTCATTAGGCGTAAAAGTAGTTTTTGAAGAGCTTGTTTTGAATAGATAGTTTTTCATATATCGCACATTAAAATCGCACATTAAAATTGGACTTAAAACGGCCAAGTTATAGCCAAATGAAACTTGAAACATTTTTCGCAAAACCAAGTGAATAGTTGCTGATGTGAATAGTAAAATGGGTTTTCGGACATTTTTGGACAATTCTAAACTCTAGGATAACATATAGTAACACATACCTATTGATTAGTATCATTTAAAGACGTCGTTAAGATATTTTAGGAAAAGCAAGAAAGTTACTAAATAGTAAGTTTGGTAAAAATTTAGCGAAACGGACATAGAAGTTAAGCGATTAAGGTTAGTAAGTGCGTTTTGAAAATATGGAAACTTAATAAATATAGGGGACGGTATTAACGTTTTGAAACTAAAAACTTTCCTAAAATAGAAACTTTTGAAATAGATAATTTTTGGTTAAACGCCGAAACTTTACGAAAAAAACTGTATGTTTTTTTTCGTCATGATTTGTTATCAAACTAAGCAAACACACAGGAATGTATTTTGGTGATGAACATATTGTGCATTTCTTGGCATATTTTCCGTGTTTCTAAGACGCGCTATTATTCTAGGTCGCGGCTAGATTTCTATATCATCTTTTTCTTGCGTGAATTATCATTTGCTCATCTTACTAAGGTGAGTTCATAGCCCCATGTTTTAATACTTTTACTTACGTATTTGGGGTGAGAAACATTGCTTGTTTTCAAACTATGGACACGGTTACTTTACGTTTCTTTTTCCAGATTACATGTTGTCCTAAGTAGGAATAGGCCACTAATGCCTGAATTATCATGAACCGTCAATTGCTTAACCGACCGTACTGGTTAAGTGAGCGCGAATGTTGTAAATAGATCTATTAGGAGTAATTATCCCTATCCGGGGTAAGTAGCGCTTACTAGTTTCGGAGGTCCGAACAAACGGATATATACCATGTCGGAATGTCAATAGGTGATCCTGGTCAGATACCTTTAGGGCGCGGAATACTATTTGGCATATAAAAGTGATTCTTTTTAAATTGAGATTCGGTGTCATGAGCTTAGTGCAAAGTAAATGCTTTTTATGTGAAGTTGTATCTGTTATAACTGTCACGTGCGTACTGTGAACTTGTGGTCCACTTTTAATACTAAATTCAAACCTATGAATTCACTCAACTTTATGTTGACAGTTTTAGCATGTTTTTCTCAGGTGCTTAGCTATGGATGTCTTTGCTTGCTTGTTGGTGTTGCCTTGCATTGGACCGATTTTCAAGAATTAAAATTTAAATTTATTATGTTAACAATCGTTGTCAAACTTTAAAAACCTTTTATTCGCTTCCGCATATTATCGTTGGGCCTAAGTAAAACTTTAACTTTTAATCAATGCAACGATGTTGGATTTTTAAACGTACCCTTAGAGGTCGTTCTTTATATTATTGTGTGATGTGTATTATGACGTCACGCCCCCGGACACGTGTTTTCCATCTAGGCCCCGTTTGGGGGTGTGACAGATTGGTATCAGAGCCAAGGTTATAGAGAACCAGGTAGTATATCTAGGTCTGGTCTATAACCAGTATGTGATCCTACGTGTTTACTTGCTTACGTATATAATTACTATCGATAAGTAAACGAGTATTAAGTATAATACATTTCCATAATTATATTACGTTTATTTTGCCTTACGTAGATTTTCTTGTTGGTTTTATATAAAAGTTATTTATATAAATAATAGATCTTTCCCCCAGGACATTGTGAGTTGCACAATGGTCTCTAAACGTTTCTCAAGACATCATGAGTGATACGATGGTCATTAAAACTTCTTCATAAATTTACAATATACTATTTACTATTTTAATAAACGCGAAACTTGTCATGTCTTCCGACCTCGTTATCTTACTGTCCGAACCCGAATGCGAGTTGAGCACCCGTCCCATACTTTTATTTCTCCTACGTCATCTAGAAACATGCCGATTAAGTTGAACATGACTTTAACCCGTCACCTTGTAACATTCCACTTTTGGAAACGCGCCTTTCACAACCAGACTTATTTTATTTATTTTGATTTGAAGAGAATGACGGGAGTTCCGTGAGGATCGAGCGTATTGTAACCCGACGAATTGAGAATGCTATTAAAGTTGTTTCTGTTTATGAGGCAAAAGTCCACGTGGCTCACGACTAAATGGACCAGGTCGTATGTTAGGAAACCAAAGTGGTAAGGAATGCTAACAACGAAATAAACGACAAACGGTCGTGAGAGCTTACACTGCTAGACCAAATAATAAAATTAGATAGGTAGGAAATTACCCTACTATAACAAGCGTAAGTTGCGCCACACCAGGCCATGCACTGTGGAGTGCAATAACTGCGAGAGAGTTGGCCACATGACTAGGGATTATAGGAAACCCGTTTTAATAACAACTTAGAGGCCGCAATGGAAAATTAGAAACCAGAAATACCTATTATGAGTGTGGAAAATCAGGACATTACAAGAGTGATTGTCTAAATCTGAACCGTGCAAACCGTAGTTGAAAAGTAAAAGCTCGCGATAACTCCAAGCTCGTCAAAGATAATGTTGATACTTAAAGAGATATTTCCTATTGTACCTAGTAGAACCTAAGTAGACATGAACCGTAACCATGATAGTATTGCACTAGTACTTCCTTGTGAATTTCATGTATTGTGTGGATGTTTTTAAACCATCTGTTCATTTTTTGTCACATGGCGATTTCGTTTGTTACACTTCAATTCTTAAATAATTTATGTAAGATACTCCTCAAATATATTACCGTCTTACAACCCATTTCACTATTATTTTATAAACCGCTTTACTGTTATAGACTAATTGGACGTTATACTATGAACTATTTTAGTGTCGTTATAAAACTAATTGTATGTTATCCTATGAACTATTTTAGTGTCATCTTATAAACATAGCAGTTATCGCGTTATAAACTATTTTACCGCCAGCTTACAAACCGTTTAGCTGATAGCTTCCTGTTTATTTCAACACCTTATAAACCATTTCACTATCATTTATATACCATTTTAGCATCACCTCATAAACTATTTTATAGACATTTTATAAACTACTTTACCATCAGTCTGCGAACCATTTTGTTGACAGCGTATTAACCATTTTACTACCATTCTATAAAAGCATTTTGTTACCATCTTATAAACTGTTACGTCGTCACCCTATAAACTATTTTGCTATCATTAATATAAGACGTTCCACTAGCGCCTTCCAAACCATTTTGCTATTATCTTATAAACCATTCACTAGTATTTTAAATAAACCATTTTCCTGTCATCCTATAAACCATTTTGTGGGAATCTTATAAAGTACTTCATTAACATAAATTGTTTCATCGTTGTTTTATAAACTGTTCTAGTGCCATCTCATAACTACTTTCACAATCACTTTTCAACTAATTGTACTTTATCTTTTAACCCATTTTCGTCGTTTTCTTGTTATTAAACTCTATTTGCCATCTATTTTTTAAACCATTTTGCTAACAACCTTTTAAATATTTTGATATCATTTATAAACCGTTTGTCAATCTCCTATATATTTTACTTCCATTACCGTTATATATTATCTGGCTTCATTTAATGAACTTATTTGTTTCTATCTTATAACATATTGTGCATTTATTTATATAAAAAATCTTTTTGCTACCCTATTATAAACTACTTTGCAGTCATTTTACAAACCGTTTCATTGTCACCTCATGAATTAATTCGTTGTCGTTTTAAAAACTATTTCGCTGTCAAATTATAAACTATGTCGTCGTCATCTTATGAACTACTTCGTGTCTTTTACAAACTATTACGTTGTCACTTTATAAATTTTTGGGTTGTCAACTCGTAAACTATTTGATACCATATTATGAACCCCCTTACTGTTACGTTATAAACCGTCAAGTGACTTTCTCGTAAACTATTTTGATATCACCTCTTGAGCTATTTTACGTTACTTTACAAAATGTTCTGTGTCGCTATATAAACTATCTTGTCTTTGTTTTTACGAATTGTTTCGCTATCTGATAAACCATATTGTATATGCCATGTAACTTTGAGAAACATAACACTAGTTTTGACGAAATTAACATTGCATCGTTAGTCCTTAATTACACATAGCCTGATCACCTATGTATAATTCAGGAAGGACCATGCTATGCTGGGAGTAGTCACCATAAAATTTTGTCAATTTACCCTTACTTTCCATTTTTATTTTCTTTCTTTTCTCTACATTGTCAACGGGATTATATCGAACTCGTGCTTTATTAATATTTTGCGTGCGTATTCGTGAGTCGTGTCGGTCACGTGTATTCGTATTCATATTCGTAAGCGTCATAACTAAGCAATTTTTTCTCAAACCTTAGCATATAGAAACACCATACTCTTAGCCGAGAGACCAAATCCTACACCTCGTAGTCATGATAATTATGGATTGTAAGAACTTAGAACGTAACAGACTTATCACTCTAATTGGATTATAACCAAGAGAACTAGGAGATTTCCTTCAATATACTTACCTTTTCGTGAGTTAAAATCACGTAAATTATGAGATTCATGTACCGACAAAACTTTTGATGGACCTGAAGTTAAAGCAAAGGACGTAATTATTGCAAGTGCATGGAACCTAGTTGATAGAAGCCTCACCTCCGCTGAGTTTGGCTCTTTAAGTGGCATCGTCCCATCTACCGTAGACACTAAATACCCTGTTGAGTTAGCCGACGGAAAGAATCTAGACGTTGGTACTATCATTTGAGATTGTATACTGAGTTTTCCGAATCATCTATTCAAGATAGACTTAATACCCATAGAACCTGGTAGTTTTGACGTTATCATTGGTGTGAATTGGTTGACAAGGTACCACGCCATGATCATTTGTGATAAAAAGATTATTCGTATACCTTTGGATGATGAAACTTTAACGATTCGAAGCAATAGGAGTGATGGATATGCATCGATAGTTGCTAGTATGTAGAGTTGTTTGATTGGATTGATATGTTGGGGCGGGATAACTTAAGACTCGAAGGCATGTTATGTGTTGAGAGAAAGAGAGTTGACCGTCTTTGCTAGTATGTTGTATACTCAAAAGGATTTATAAGACCGAGTTCCTCACCCTAGGGAGCTCCGATATTGTTCGTCAAAAAGAAGGATGGATCCTTCAGGATGTACACCGACAGCCGAGAATTGAAACAAAACTAACCGTAAAGAACCGTTACCATTACCTAGTGTTTGATGATCATTTTTGATCATTCTATGAGGATCTAGGTTTACTCGAAATACCCAACCTTAGGACTAGGGACCACTAATTAGAGGTTCGAGAAAATGGATATTTAGACTGCATTTAAGGACCCGTTATGAACAATGCAAGTTCAGGTCATGACCATTGGTTTGATAACACACAAGGGTATTACATGGATCTCATGAATCGAGTGTGCAAACCGTACTTAGATAAGTTATGATAGTATTCATCGGATGTTATCTCGAATTTGATTAGACAGAAACAAGGAGTAAGAGGAAACATTTAGGCGTATATCTTGGATTGATTAAGGTATAAGGAATTGTACGCAAAATTCTCTAAGTGTGAATTATGGCTCCCGAAAGTGCAATTTCTTGGCCACGCGTTGATAGTCAAGACATTCACGTTGATTCCTCCAAGATTGAGTCAAGCAAGGATTAGGCAACGTCTACGACTCCAACGAAGATACAAAAATTCTTAGGTCTTTTCGGTTATTACCAAGGATTTATCAAAGGTTTCTCTAGGATAGAGAAACCTCTAAACCAAACTAACTTAGAAAAATGTGAAATACGAATGGGAAGAGAAAGAAGAGGAAGCCTTTCAACTGTTAATGTAGGACACTTTTTTGTACATCGGATTTTAGCATTACCCAACGGAAAGAAAAGCTTCGTGGTTCAAAATAACGCCTCGCATAATAGATTAGGTACTATAATGATACAGAAGGAGAAGGTGATAGTTTACGACTCCCGACAACAGAAAGTTTATTAGAAGAACTACTCGACACATGACCTAGAATTAGAAGAAATAATGTTTAGTTTCAAGATTTGGGAACACTGCCGGGATGGCATAAAGCATACCATGTTTACAAACCATAAGAGATTACAACACATTCTAGATCAAAAGGAATTGAACATGAGACCACGTAGATTGTTAAGATTGCTCAGTGATTTCGATGGTAAGATTCGATATCATTGGAAAGCAAGCGTTGCGGCAGATGCTCTAAGCAGAAATGAATGAGCTAAGCTTCTCAGGGTGAGAGCATTAGTGATGACCATTAATTTAAACCTACTACCACAAATTCATGAGGCACGAGTAGAAGCTCTCAAGAAAGAGAACGTAAAAGATGAAAACCTTCATGGTATGGACAAAAGTGTTTGGAATCGTTTGAGGAATCTTCTGAATATGAGAAGGAGTGAGTTACCACGAAGTTAAAGACTTTAGGCGAATTGTACAGCATGAGTACACAAATCCTAACTATTCATCCACCCTTGGATCAGATAAAGATATATCATAATCCTAAGAGTTGTACCAATGGGCGATATGGATAGCATGCTTCACCATCTATGTAGCAAGTGTTACATGTGCTAAAGATGAGGGACGATTACCAGAAGGCTATCTGGTTTACTTGTAACAAAACCAGAAATACCCATTGGAAATGGGAAAAATATAGCCATGGATTTATCACAAGACTACCACAAGGACAACAAGCAGTTAACGAACGATTTAGGTAATCGTGATCATTAAAAGAATTATGCAGGCATGAGACGCAAACACTTAGAATTTCAAATTGGAAGGTCATGTTAAAGGCATCACCTTGGGAAGGAGTGATACATTTCAGCAAACGGGGAAAACTGAACCCGCGTTATATTAGATCTTTCAAGATTCTTGCTAGGGTAGGAACGCTTGCTTATCGACTTGAATGAGTAATTAAGCCGAGTTCATAGTACTTTTTTCATGTTTTCCAATTGAAGAAGTGTTTCGTAGAAAAACCACTAGCTTTCTGTTGATGAGCTCCAGATTGAGACAAGCTTTATTTCTGAGAACTAGTTGAAATTATGGATCGAGAAGTTAATAGGCTAAAGCAAAGCCCCATTCAATGTGAAAGGTCATTGATTCGAGACGACGGCCCGAGTTTACTTTGGGAGCGCGAGACCAAATGAAGAAAAAGTCACCATCATCTTTTCGTTAAACCTTAGTCCACGTCTCAAGCTTTGAGGACCAAAGCTTCTTTAAACGGGGGAAGATGTACAACCCTGAAAATTTCAGTCAATATTTAAACTTTTTCGTACAATTATTTTTTATTTTATCCGTTACGTTCGAACTTCGGAGTTTACCGGGAAGTTAACCGGTTAAATCTAAAAAACGTTCCGGACGGTGTTCTGACTTCGGATTTTTGAGTAGTTTAGATATTATATGAGTTATTTTATCTTTTCTAAGTGTTTCGTAGTTTACGATCACTCCTGGTATTTATTTTTTTCGTCTTAACGTTTAAATTTTGTTTTTCGCGTTTTTGACCTAACGGAACACCGAAAACTCGAAATCGTTTCGTGTAAACTTTAGTTTTCGTTTATCGAAATATTCATAAGTCAAGAATTTCGTTCACCCTCTTCTCTTGATATATTGTGGACGCCTAAACCCAAACCAAATGCACCATAAGCCTTGAAATTAATTAAATGACATCTTTTCTTGAACTTCTCATGCATGTGGGTGAAAGTGACACATGAGAGAGTCCTTCTCATGCACAATTTCTCAAGTTTGACAACACCATGTGATTACTTGCACCCTTTGACTCCATTTGACTTAAAATTCAAATTCAAGACCTAATTCATGAACCTTGATGAAAATTTTTGAACCACATGGTCCTTGTGGCTTGCCTATTGTCGAACACACACACACACTTTTGGTGTATGTTGGTCAATTTAACCACTTGACAAGTCAAAACCCTAGCTCTTGTCCTATAAATACCATCACATATCATAACTTAGGGTTTCATAATCACTTTCAAGCCTTTAAAAAATTTCTTTCTCTCCCTCTTGTCTTCTTGAAACCCACGGCCAACCAACACCCTTATAGGGTTCCCATTTTCTTTGATTTCTTGCATAATCCAAGCATACTAAGTTATTTTCTAAAGAATATATAGGTGTTTACAAGATTGGTCTTGATTTAAGGGTTTCTTTAAGATCTTAAAATTAAGGTTTGGTTTTTATTTGGGGTTGCAAGATCTAGTGTTTTGGTATAGATCTTGTGTTTTTGCTTCTTGTTCTTCTTCTTGTACGTATCTTGTTCTTTCTTTGTGGTTTGATTATGTTCTTCTTTTATGTTCCAAAAGAATCCTACATCCATATGTTGTGTTTTATTTTTTTTAAGATTTTAAAGCAAGATTTTATAAATAATAATGCTACTTCATTTCACTAGTTAAATACTATGTTCTTTGTGAGATGAGAGTGGATGAGTGTTGCAACAATAGAAATGAAGGGATTAAGTTAGATTTAGGTGTGCTTTTATTGTGGATTAGTTGTGAATGGAGATTAGGCTAGATTATGCCCTATTGTGAAGTTTGGGTGGATTTTGGTTGCGTTTTTTTTTTTACAAAAAGTGCTTGCTGTCGAATGTTTTGAGGTTTTGGTCAACCTAAAAATGTTTTCATTAGGCGTAAAAGTAGTTTTTGAAGAGCTTGTTTCGAATAGATAATTTTTCATATATCGCACATTAAAATCGGACTTAAAACGGTCAAGTTATAGTCAAATGAAACTTGAAACATTTTTCGGCAAAACCAAGTGAATAGTTGCTGATGTGAATAGTAAAATAGGTTTTCGGATATTTTTGGACTTTCTAAACACTAGCGAAACATATAGTAACACATTGATTAGTATCATTTAAAGACGTCACGTTAACGTATTTTAGGGAATAGCGAGAAGTTAATAAAAAAATAGTAAGTTGGGTAAAAATTTAGCGGAATCGGACATAGAAGTTAGAAGCGATTAAGGCTAGTAAGTGCGTTTTGACAAATAAGGAAACTTAATAAATTTAAGGCGGTATTACCATTGTGAAATAAAAAAACTTTCCTAAATATAACTTCTGAAAATAGTAATTTTTGGTTAAACGCCGAAACTTAACGAAAAACTATATGATTTTATTTCGTCATGATTTGTTAATCAAACTAAAGCAAACACACATGGATGTATTTTGGTGATGAACATATTGTGCATTTCTTGGCATACTTTTCGTGTTTCTAAGACGCGTTATTATTCTAGGTCGCGACTAGATTTCTATATCATCTTTTTCTTGCGTGAATTATCATTTGCTCATCTTGCTAAGGTGAGTTCATAGCCTTATGTTATACTACTTTTACTTTACTATTTTGGGGTGAGAAACATTGCTTGTTTTCAAACTATGGACACAGTTACTTTACGTTTCCTTTTCCTGGTTACATGTTGCCTAAGTAGCGAATAAGACCACTAATGCCGAATTATCATGAAACCGTTAATTTGTTTAACCAACATACTGGTTAAGTGAGCTCGAATGTTGTAAATAGATCTACTGGGAGTAATTATACCTATCCGGGTAAGTAGCGCTTACTAGTTTTGGAGGTCCGAACAAACGGATATATACCATGTCAGAATGTCAATAGGTGATCCTGGTCAGATACCTTTAGGGCGCGGAAATACTATTTGGAATATTAAAGTGATTCTTTTGAAATTGAGCTTCGGTGTCCATCGAGCCTCTTTTTTTTAGTGCCAAACGTAAATTCTTTTTATATGAAGTTGTATCTGTTATAACTGTCACGTGCGTACTTTGAACTTGTGGTCCACTTTTAATACTAAATTCAAACCTATGAATTCACTCAACTTTATGTTGACAGTTTTAGCATGTTTTTCTCAGGTGCTTAACTATGGATGTCTTTGCTTGCTTGTTGGTGTTGCCTTGCATTGGACCGATTTTCAAGAATTATTATTATTTATGTTAACATCGTTGTCAAACTTTAAAACCTTTTATTCGCTTCCGCATATTATCGTTGGGCCTATGTAAAACTTTAACTATTTTAATCAATGCAACGATGTTGGATTTTTAAACGTACCCTTAGAGGTCGTTCTTTATATCTTGTGTGATGTGTATTATGACGTCACGCCCCCGAACACGTGTTTTCCGTCTAGGCCCCGTTTGGGGGTGTGATAATTAAAATCTCATGTTCAACAAATACCCCACATTTTCTTTCAAAACCAATAATACCCCACATTTAAATAAGATAATTTAAAGTTATTATTCTATTTTCATCAAATGTAATATGACATGCATCAGATTAGGTGTCTTTTGTACTTAAACCTATCCTAATGAGTACTTATCGAATCTACTTTGTGGGTAGTGAACATAAGTCTTGAACTAGCCACGTTGTATAATAAATCAAGACAATGAGTATCCCACATATCATATTTATGTAATAAAAAATTATTACCGTTGTGCTCATTTTGGTCGTGAACATATCCTTATTCATGAGAATTTTAGAGAACTTATCTATCCGGTTCCCAAAGATACGACCATACATCAATCTCGTATAGGTAATGTCAATGAAGAATATTCCATAGTATTCCACTGTAAAAGCCATTAGCATTATTAAGAATTAAAATTCAGCCCTTAACCATCAATGGATAAACACACAAAATTCATCTTAGGAATGGGAATACCTGTGTGTTAATACCTTTTTCTTTCTATTCCTTCTTTGAGGCTTTACTCAACTAGTTTTCATATTAAACCTAGACCATGGGATCTCCAATTTTTCTAGGTTAGGTTTCCGCCGAGTAGTCACTCATTGTGTTGGCTTTAAGCCCATACCCCTCGATGTAAATATGACTTTTTCTCTACAAAGGCATTTTGTTAAAGGATCAGCTATATTTTTCGTTGTCTTTACATAGTCGATGGAAATGATTCCATTTCTTAACAAGTCCTTTATCATATTTTAGTGACGTCTTATATGTCTTGACTTGCCATTATAGATGTGATTCTTTACTTTAGTAAGAGCAGCCATACTATCACAATGTTTACACACAACAGTCACAGGTTTTGGCCACAAAGGAATACCCTCTATAAAGCTTCTAAGCCATTCAACTTATTTCAGCAGCTTTTGTCCTTGCGCTACAAATTATGCTTCCATAGTTGATCGGGTATTTACAGTTTGTTTAGATGATTTCCATGATACAACAGACCCTCCAAGTGTAAATACATAATCACTTGTGGACTTGTCTTCATTATGGTTGGAAATCTAATGGCATCACAAAATCCTTCTAACACAGGAGGATATTTAGTGTAATGTAACCTATAAGCCATTGTATGCTTAAGATATTAAAGCACCCTAACTAGTGCATCCCAATGATCTCTACCAGGGTTATGTGAGTATCGACTAAGTCGACTTACACTATATGCCAAATCTGGTCATGTACAATTCATTATATATGTCAAGCTTCCTAAAACTTATGTATATTGTAACTGAGATACACTTTGTCCTTTGTTCTTCTCCAGTTAATCCTTAGGATCAAAGGGAGTTACAACTAGTTTATCATCATAGTGCCCAAATTTCTTAAGGGTCTTCTAAATGTACTGAGATTGAGTAAGGATGTATCCATTGGAATTCTAATACCAAGAATGACGTCAGCTTCTCCCATGTCTTTCATATCAAATGAAGAATGAAGCATTTTCTTAGTCTGGTTGATAACATCCATATTTGTTCTAATTCAATTATCATCCACATATAAACAAATAATGACAAATGCAAATTTATATTGTTTAATATAAACACATTTATCACATTTATTTATTTAAAATCCGTTTGATAAGAGAGTGTTAACAAACTTTTCATGCCATTTCTTTGGAGCTTGTTTAAGACCGTAATGAGTTTAACCAATTAAATTCGCTAGGAAAGAAAACTGTCAAATAGCTTAATACGCCATATTCAGTGAACTGAATACGTCGTATTGATGATAGAGTCAAATACGCTGTATTGGTTTGAAAAAGATTTATACACCATATCCAATAAATTAAATACGCCGTATTGGTTTGAAATTTTTTTACAGCGTACTTTGAATAATTCAGAAAACACACAAACACACAATATGCAAAAATATACAATGCAAGAAATCAAACACACAAAACAAACACACAAATATGAAAATTAATCTAAACTAAATCTAAACAAAACTAAAACACTAATAAATAAGAATTAAACAACTTCACTCCCCGGAAACGACGCCAAAACTTGACGTGTCGTTGTGTAGGTGTTATTTATATATCAAGTTTTACTATTTATTTTATGCCGACTATACCTAAAAACAATACTTTAACGGGCAATGTACCCAGTCAAATGAAGTTTCTTGGTAAGTAGGGTTTCGATCACTAAGAGTGAGAGCGTTAACTCCTAAGTTTATCAGTATTTTAGTTATCTATGTTAGCACTAAATTAATCTAATTTAAGCCTAAGTTAAACCTAAACTAATGATAAGGGGGGTTTTCAGCCTCAGAGACTGGCACGAGGTTTAGTTATCTAACCTAAGGTTTTGATGACAAGTAAAGTAATAAACATAGACAAGAAGACAAGAAAACGATAGAGAAGCGGTCGAGAACTAATGTAAGGAAAAATATATCAACCATGAATAATCTGATAAAACGCATGTTTGTTTATTTAGTGCAATGATTGTCTTATCTCGAAGGCCATATCATTCCTAGACTGCATCACAATGAAAAGCTTGAAAATAGCCCAACGAGATTTGATCATTTGTATGTAAGTAGAAATCCATAAATGAAATCTTGTCAATATTAGACTCATAGCACATCAAGTAAGCCAAGCATCTAATTCACCTGAGAAAAACATGCTTAAAAGTGTCAACATTAAAGTTGGTGATATTAATAGAGTTATTGTAATATAAATGTAAATTTTGAATCCGAAGATTTAAAAAGTACTAATGATCATTTCCATCCTGATCAATAATCGCCAAGAACTTTGGTAAGAGTAAGTGTAGAACCAAAAAGAGTTTAATGTTTATTGCTTCGCCGCAATATAATGAAAAGTGTTCAGAAATTAGTAATGTTCAATAAGTAGTATGGACAGTGAAATCGTTGATTTTCCAAAATGTATGGGTCTACTATAACAAATACAGTACCACATAATTTATATCTACTGTTGCGCTAAGCTCATGACACTGAAGCTCGACATATATGTATGCAATTTAATGCACTAAATGTGCCCGTGTAGATGTTCAAACCCGTAAACATCCAATTGTTCCGACGTGTAATGCATCGTTGTTTCAGTACTGTCCTAACTAGTGAGATCTACTCACACCGAACATGGACTGTCAATCCCAAATAGATCAATTTATACACTCGAGCTCCTCAACCTTACCTCCGACAAAATTGACAGTTCATGATAATTGGGCAATGGTAGGTTATGTTACTTAGGCACATGTAAACAGGAGATGATAACCGAAAACACTTGTGTCCAATAAAAATTAACTGTTGTATTCGTAAATAGCTTTGAGTACTTAAATCCATAAGTAGAAAAGAGCGTGATATAAATCAAGTAGTTGAGTTCGAAATGAGTATGTAAACAGTTTCGTAAACATGTATGCAATGAGTATGTGACAAAGTATGAAACCAAGTTTGTAATGAATTGCAAAATCAAGTATGTAAACCAAGTATGTAGAATAGTATGTAAAAGATATTGTAAACATATATGTAAACAAGTTGTATTGAGCATGTATTCTCCCCCGAGATTTGTAAAGTAAATGTAAAACAAGTGAAAGAGGGGCTATAAACTCACATCGATGTTGAAGAACGATTGGCGAGAATGCGCGTATTAAGCGCCAGACAAAAATGAAAACTGAAACGGCTCGATCAAGAAGTTGCAACTAGTCTTAACGGCTAAGTCTCACTAGCCTAGGGTAATGCGTTTGGGTTTCCCGATGAATTGTTATGTCAACGCGACACGTTGATAAAAGATTTAGATTTAAAGTTGTAATAGTTTGGTGGTTGGTTAAATAAATAAATTGAAAATATACGCAAAGTGTGTAATATATATTCTTTATATATTACTTATGAAAAATAACCCTTATATAATTCCTACCGTGAATTATATAACAAAGACAATCAATCAAAAGATTAATGAAAAGTATAATATACCTTGCAGGTATTATATAATAAGTGTGAATAATTAATTAAACCAATTAGTTTGACAACCATTTAATTAATGAAAGGCTTTGTACAAAGGTTGACACATGTCTTAACGTTATGAATTAATCAAACCATGTTTGTAACAGTTTATAATCATTATAAAATATAAATAATATTTTATAAAATATATTTCGTTTCTTCGACGGGTTGCGTCTAAAACAGTTCGTCTCAATGTACAAAATATAGTTTTCGTTCGTTGTCAGGTTATTGTATAGTTATATTTTAATATATCTTAAAATATAACTTTTAGTCCTTTACGGTTCCTAACATTGATATAAGTTTTAGTAAAACATTGCTAAATATATATATTTCGCCATGACAATTTCGGTTGTATAATGTTTTCCATTTTCGCAAAACTTAACGTTTTCCCTTAATCAATATATGTTGCAATCATTTGCTTTCCAATATTTCCAATGTCTGCGTGTTCCAGGTATAATATATTTATGCTATTTTATCTAACCTAAACAAAATAATATAATTTACATTTATTTAACCATTATAAACCACCAATTTATATATCCGGTTTTTAAATATTTATAAAACCTTGTAATAATTTTCATTAATCAATTTCATTAACCAAACGAACCCTTATTGAAACTGCTCACCCAAACGCGCCCTATTGCTGCCACTATACCAAACGCACCCTATTTCGTTGACTGCACAACCAAACACCCCTTTTGGGTGTTTACAGCCAAACCAAACGCTCCCTTGAAGCGTTTCAGCTAAACCAAACGGATCCTAGTTGTTTTTATATCCACCAAACGTACCCTAATCTATTTTCCGCCAAACCAAACACACCCTTTGGTGTTCGACAGCAGCCAAACGTACCCTAATGGCATTTTAACCAAACCTACCGCACCCTCGGCTGATTCCCAGCCCACCAAACACACACTCGAGGTGTTTTAACAAAACCAACCGCACCCTTGTGCGGGTTATGAAAGCCGAACGCACCCTTACGGTGTTAAACCACCGGGACAAACGCCCTTTGTGATGTCTCTTTATAACCAAAACGCACCCTGTTGGCTGTTTACAGCTAGGTCCAAACGCACCTTTGTCGGGTCTATTATCAAAGCCAAACGCACCCTTTGGTGCCATTTTTATCACCAACCTCACCCCACCCTTAGTGGGTCTGCAAAACCCAACGCACCCTTGTGAGGAGGGAGGTGACGAGGTGTAGATGGTGGTGTGGTCGTGGTGGTTGTGTCGGTGTGGTGGTGGCAGTGGTGGCGTGGTTGGTTACGTGGAGTGAGGGGGGTGAAGAGGGTGATGGTGTGAAGATGATCTCGCTGGTGGGATGGTGATGGGTGGCGTCGTGGATGGCAGCGGCGGAGACTAGCCTGAAAAGGTGGCCGGAGGTTGGCCGGGTCCGGTTGGGTGGCGCCGGAATTTATGAGAGGAGTGTGTGTATATTGCTAGGGTTAAATGAATGATTATAAACCCTAAATGTTACTTATATATACATATGAAAGTTTTATAAACCAAATAGGAGGTGTGTAATAGTCTAGGGTGTTTCATGTAAATATTACTAGAGGGACCAAAGATGTAATTTTTGTTAATTATTGATTCGGGACTCGTTTGAGGTACTTAACGGAG
>BQNB010044067.1:0-22699 GCA_026074375.1 Tanacetum coccineum
AGTTACGCCGATCTGAAGCGTAAACCGATGGAATTCCAAGTCGGGGATAAAGTTATGCTTAAAGTTTCGCCTTGGAAAGGGGTCGTACGTTTTGGCAAACGGGGGAAGTTGAATCCTAGGTATGTTGGACCTTTCAAGGTGTTAGAAAAGGTTGGAGAGGTTGCTTACAGCCTCGAGCTTCCAGAAGAGCTAAGCAGGGTTCACAATACATTTCATGTATCTAATTTGAAAAAGTGCTATGCCGACGAACCGTTAGCCGTTCCGTTGGATGGACTTCATTTTGATGATAAGCTTCAGTTTGTTGAGGAACCCATTGAGATCATGGACCATGAAGTTAAACGGTTGAAGCGAAGCCGTATTCCATTAATCAAGGTTCGATGGAACTCCAAGCGAGATCCTGAGTTTACGTGGGAATGCGAGGATCAATTCCGGAAGAAATACCCACATCTGTTCACAAAGACCGCACCATCAACAAGTGACGCGTCTTAAGCCTTGAGGACAAGGTTCACTTAACGGGGGGAGACTATAACACCCCGTGTTGTAAGGTCATTGACGCCGTTAATAAATCCACAATGTATATTTTGTATTGTACGCGTTTGCTTTAAATCGTAAACGTTAAGATAAATCGCGTACGCTAAATATTAGCGTTCAATGTAAACGAGCATCAAACAATTAAATATTTACATCAAACAAGTGTTAAGTAATTATTTTAAGTATAATTATTAACTTTGTTCATTTTATTTTATTGGTTACGTAAATTGTTTATGTTTGGCGATAAAAGTACGTTTAGGCATACCCGGAACCACCAAAACTTTTCTACGCTTCAACAAATACCCACATTTATACCCAATACCCAAATTTTACAAAATAATATCACATATATGTTGGGAAATAGATTGTAAAAGACTTAATACTGGTAGTATAACAGTTAAGTCTGGTAGTAATAGTTAGTTCTGGTAGTACTGAGTTGATACTAGCAGTACTAAGTTAAGTCTGGCAGTACTAAGTTAGTACTAGTAGAGTAGCAGTACTAGAGTTAGTACTGGTTGTATTTAGTTAATTCTGTTCATAGTTAAGTTTGTTTATGTAACAGAATAGTAATAGTTATTTTAGAGATATCTTAGGAGATATCTTAGGAAAGGATATGTATTATCCTTTCACACGTTTGTAAAGCCCATTAGGGTTTCCTTGGTGTATAAAAGGAACCCTAAGGCACAATGTTATGTACGTGATTGAAATATCAATAGAAGCATTAGAGCTTAATAGCAAATTAGTATTATTGTTTCTTCTTAATTCTTGTGTTAAGATTCCGCATTAACACTTGATATTCATAGTCGGTGTCTCTCACATAGTTGATTTGGATTTATTCAAGTTAGCTATCATCTTACAAAAGGCTAAACAAATCCTAAACCAAGGACCTACAAGTGGTATCAGAGCCTTTAGAGAGACTCTGAGAAAGAAGAATCACTAGAACCACAAACTTCACTCTCCTATAATTCTTTACAAAATGTCTCAACCTGCTAATGATGAGTTCTCACAACATCTCAGTGATGATGAAGAATCAAACCATGAAGATGCATCAGATACTGGTAATGCACCTAAACAACAACAACAAGTGATTCCTCAAACAACTGCTATCTCAAATATCAAACTCCCAATTCTGAAGAAGGAGGAGTATGATATATGGGCTATGGAGATGGAGCATTACCTTGAGTACATTGACAATGAAGTATGGAAGGTAATTCAGAATGGAAACTCCAAGAAGAGAATTTCAACTAGAAAAGATAGTATTGTTCGGGTACTTTCACTAGTAACTGCTGCAGAGATTCAAGCTGTTGAAAAGGAAAGGAAGGCTAAGAATATCTTGCTAATGGCCATTCCCAAAGAACATATGAGAAGATTTCATGGAATGGATGATGCAAAAGAGATCTGGGAAGCCATCAGAACTAGGTTTGGTGGTAATGCAAATTCAAAGAAAATGCAGAAGGCTGTTTTCAAACAACAGTTTGAAGCATTTAAAATATCCAATTCAGAAGGGCTAGAAAAGGGATATGACAGATTTCAACAGTTACTTTCTCAATTGGAAGCTCATGGTGCTGAAGTATCAACAGAAGATGCAAATCATAAGTTTCTTAGATCTTTGCCTTCAGCATGGTCCAATCTGGCAATGACAATGAGAACTAATCCAGAGATTGACAATTTATCTATTGATGATTTGTACAATAACCTTAGAGTTTTTGAGCAAGAAATTCAAGGTGCTTCAAAAACATCTTCAAGTGCTCAAAATGTTGCTTTTGTTTCACAAAGCAAAAGTAGCACTAATAAGGTTAAGTCTGGTTTTTCTGGTGCATACAGTTCTTGCACTCCTTCTACTTCTTCAACCAATATTCCTGAAAAAGAAGTTCTTGCTGGTTTTGCTGATGAAGTAATCTATTCCCTCTTTGCCAAACAATCAGAGGACTGGGACTACTTCATGAAGATTGGAACAAATTGATGATGGGTGGATATTGAAGAGATGGACAATTCACTTGTGCAAATAGCAATGATTGCTATTAGAATGAAGAAGTTCTATAAGAAAACAGGAAGGAGAGTTCGCGTGGATGGAAAAACACCTGTTGGTTTTGACAAAAAGAAGCTTGAATGTTTCAATTGTCACAACACTGGTCACTTTGCTAGGGAATGTACAGCAAAGGGGACACATGATGGAAAGAAGAAAAGAGACTCATTTTATCAACATCAAGAAGTGGGACAAGAGAAGAAACAGATGGGTTGCTGACAATGATATGGGATTGTCAATTGGGAGGGAACATCACTGAAGCTGAAAGAGACAAATCATGCACCATTATGGCTATAAGCTCAAGCAAATGAGTAACTTTGTGATTTCTCTAAAACAACTAGAATGCATTGGATTCATACATACTCTAAAACACTATGTGAAGCAAAATGAATCAGTTAGGTGATCAAGAAGCACAAATACATGCATATAGTCAAGCTGTTAAGAAAACAAGAAGCCAACTTGTTACTTTCAAAACAACAACATTCTCTAAATGAAAAGCTTCAACATTTCCAGGCTTAATGAAAGATATATGAAAAGATGAAAATCTTAAAAGAATATAGAGAATAGGGAATGAACTATGTCAAAGAAAAAGAACAATTTGCAGAAAACAGTAGATTCATGAAAGATTTACTTCAAAATCTTTGGAGATTAATTGATTTTGAGCAGGAGTTCAAACAGTAAAGTTGGCTTGAGGATTTGAAATACAATCAAACAATGAGGTTCTAAGTTAGTGAGGAATAATAAAACTTCTTTTTTAACATGTTCAAAAGAGGATTCAATAGAAAACTTCGAACAGCTAGATTTACAAAGACCTAATGATTTTAAAGGGTTCCACAGCCCCTAAGATGGTGAGATATACTCCAAGACCACAAGAGGAAATTGATTATTCTTTGTATATTTGGTTATATGGTAAAAAGGGTTCCTCAAAAAACCTGAAATTATGTCTCAGTTGACAATTCTTCTCTGACATTAATCTACCTGTCCAATCAAATGACATGAAGGATCTTGTGGAAATAACCTACTTAACACGATGTCTTTTGAGACTGAATCAGAAAGTTTAAAGTGAAACCAAATGAGATGTCTAAGTCAAGGTTGGAAGTAACAAATGAAAAAGTTATGTCTGAATTACAAGAAGTTGAACCTAGTTATGCAAAACACGTAAAAACTCCTAGGCAACCACTCAAAGATAAAGAAACACAGAAAGTTAATAGAAAGAATTGGAATGATATGATAAAAGAGAAACCTAAGGGAGAAGGTCTACTAACTCTTTCTCTCTACCAAGAAGAAATGTTTTGTTTGTGGAAGTCAACGTCATTTTGTCAAAGATTATGACTATTATGAAAAGAAATTGCAAGGGAAGATGAGTTAAGCAGGTTGTTAATACGGTAAAGGTGGCAAAACCAGTATGAGACAAATGCAAACAGATTAATCACTTCTAATAAATTTTTCCTAGATCATACAACTTTATGCTGGTAGGTCCAATTTTTAATACTGTTAGGCCAAAAATTAATACTGTTAGGAAGACTAAATATTAAAACTGTTAAGGCCCTAAAGTTTAATGAAGTTAGTCCTAAAGTTAAATACTGTTAGAGATTAGACATTAGCCAGTACCTAACAAGACCACAAACAGTTCAAGTCCCAAAAGACCACAGATGAATCAAATGAACAAAGAAGGGATTTTCAAAAATCATCTTCTCTGTAGAAGACCCTTTGAAAAAACTACATGCACCAATGTCTCAACATCTAATGCTGTAATGGGAAGTTGGGATCTGCTGTATAAGTAAACACCAGCAAGTTATAATGAGGAACTCTTCTAGACCAAACTTCCTTATAACAGAGACCTACTTTAATAGAACTGTTAATCTAAAGGTCCACAAGGCATACCCAAGCCAGTAAAAGGCCGGTCCCTAAGAGAAACTAATTTTTCTCTTTATCCATGTGCAAGGAAAAAAAACCAAATCATTGAAGAACAGGTAGATAGAGGTATATTGATAGTAGATGCTCAGTGGCCCATGAACGTAACAGGATCACTGTAGATTTTGAAGATTCAATGGGATCTGTTACCTTTAGGAGGTACAAATGCCTACATATCTGTAAAGGAGAAAAAGAGTTACATAATACCTTTGGGTGTCATGTTGAATTCCTTAGATTACACATTAGTGAGTCTTGGCAATTTTGATGGGAAAATCTGATGAAGGGATTCTTAGTTGGTGATACTCACTAATAGCAAAGCCTATAGGGTTTATAATTTAGTAACCAAAAAGTAGAAAGTAATCTGCATGTTAATTTTCTTGAAGATAAACCAATGTCAAAGGAGTAGGATATAGAAGGATTTAAGATATTGACTATCTTACTGATTTCTATGAATTATATTCACTGTATCCTTGGTAAATCAAACTAACCCACCTTGAGAGGGTGCTTCAGAAGTATACTAACAGTAGCAGGTACTACCTCGATTACCAACATCAATTCTTCATGAGGAAAAAGAGATCAGGAAGTTAGATCTTATTTTATGCCTTCAGTCTGTAACGATTCCTCGAAGAAAAAGATAAATCCAAGTACATCTTCCACAAATTCAAAGAAAAGGAGACCTTGACAGAACCTCAAAAAGAGAATAAAGGCTTACTCTACTGACTCTTTATTAAGACAATCATAAGATTTAACTTTTAGAATAGAGTTGAAGAAATTGCCCCTAAAAAGCAATTAGGACTGTCCCTGAAAACAACACTACTAGTACTTCTTTAGTTAATACTGGTAGTCAGACAGTTAATACTGGTAGGCTTGATCATGATGATTACTTATGATGCCAGAGCTCGAATCTTTCTCAAGCCTGAGAACAATGAATTTTTGATAATGCAAATCTTATGAATGAGAGGGTGTGATAACTGAGCTATCAACAGTCTTCCTACAGGAAATTGAAGTCAGTCTAATCTACACTTAGGAACATAGTATTCACCCAAAAAGACAAATACGTTGGTGACTCCTTAGTAAGATTCAGCTGTGCAAACTATAAAGCAAAGTGCAGAACAAATCAGGAGCACCATGCTCTTCTTAGTCATATACAAAAGCAAGTCAAAGAAACAATCACCAAGATCAACAACATTGTTGTGTTGCATGCTTTCTATCTCAGGAGGAACCTAAGAAGATTGCTGAAGCTTTACAAGATGACAGTTGGGTTCAAACCATGCAAGAAGAACTGTTACAGTTCAAGCTACACCAAGTATGGGTTCTCGTAGATCTACCTCATGGAGTGAAGGTGATTGGCACCAAGTGGGTCTATAGAAATAAAAGAGATGAAAGAGGTTGTGGTTGTGAGGAAATAAAGCAAGATTAGGTGGCCCAAGGGTAACACACAGGAGAAGGTATTTTGACTATGATGAGTTTTTTGCCACACTGTGGGTAAAATAGAAGTTATCAGGTTATTTTTGGCCTTTTGCCTCATTAATAGGGGTTCATAGTATATACCAAAAGGATGTTAAAATGCTTTTTCTGTAATGCACTATAGATGATGAGGTTTATGACATCACAACCTCCTGGTTTTGTGATCTGATCAAATCCTACAAAGGTTTAAAGGTGGGTCAAAGCTTTGTATGACTGCATTAAAGCTATCCTATGAGCTTGGTATGCTACTTTACAACATTCCTAGAGAAGCAATGATACAAAAGTGGCACAATTGCTAACTTTATTCATAAAAGGGACAAAAAGAGATATCATTCAGGTTCAAGTGTATGTTTGAAGATATCATTTTTAGTTCTACCAACAATTCTTGGTTGATGAGTTTTGAAGCATTGATGAAAAAGCAGATTTCAGATGAGTTCCATGGTTGAACTCCATTTTTTCTTAGGTCTAACAAGTCAACGCAGAACAAGGGGAGAGAATCTTTATCTCTCACAGGAAAGAGTATGTAGCTGAGATACTCAAGAAATTTGATCTTAGATGAATGAGTGAAAGCTGCAATAAACAAACACCCAATGGAGACCAAGAGCCTTCTTGACAAAAGATGAGGAATCATTATAATGTAGATGGTACACTTATACAGATCCATGATAGGTTCCCTCATGTATTTAACTACCTCTAGGCCTGATATAATGTATGCAATATTTGATTTTTCACGTTTTCAGGTAACTCAAACTTCTCAACTCAATGCGACAAAAAGGATCGTTCAAGTACTCAAGGGCAATACCAACTTGGCTTATGGTATCCTAGGGAATCTCACACCCTCTGACTTGTGAAGCATCCGTCTATAGTTGGACTATGTGGGTCCAACCAAGACAGGAAATCCACAACATGAGTTTGTCAATTTCATAGACAAAGACTTCATCTCATGCGGCAAATGTAAGAAACAGACAATAGTGGCGTTAATTCAATCAACTGAAGCTGAAATATGTAAGCTCGCTCAAGAAAGAGCGTGGGCACGAAATGTGAGGATTACACAATCATTGTCTGGACTAATGAGGATATCCGAATTTCAGAATACCCAAAAATCCCACATTGAAAAAAGCACAATCTGCTTGTTGAAGAACCATGTATATTCACTCAAAACAAAGCACATCGAGATACGTCAACTCGACTTATTAAAAGAGATTGTATATGAAAAGAAGCTCATTATGTGGAGAAAATTCAGCCTGACTTAAATGTAGCTGACCTGTTGACCATACCTTTTTGATGGATTCATCTGATTTATAATTACTTTTTACTCTGTGAGTTAGCATTGGAGTATGATTAACCCATAGCTTACATTTAAGGGAGGACTCAGTGTATAGTTTGTTTAAAATTCTGTAAGCTAAGTTATCATTAATAATTTAGTTAAGTTTCTCAATTAATACTGAGTAGTATATGTCATATTACTACTAAAGTGTAGTTAAGTAAACGTTAATTATCATGGTAAGTTGTTTTACATTATTTCTCTCTAATCACATCTCTTGCACATGTTTTCTTTGTTTTAGACAATTTTGCAGGCATATCATGGATGAAAGGAGGAGTGACAAGGTTTTAACTTTTGTACATTTTTTGTACATACTTAATTCTGGTTGAAAAAGAGTTAATTCGGGTTGACTCTTAATTAATTCTGTTTGACCAAAATTAAGTCTGGTTGTGTAATTGTTAATACTGGTAGGTTATTGTTAATGCTGGTTGCGAGAAATTTAACTTTCTTCTGTTTTATCACTGTTTAAATGTTATCGTTAGAGATTTTTATGGCGCAATTGTCGTACCACCGAGAAGCTATATATAGATAAAGTTTGATTTCTCTTTCATACTTCTTTTTTTATTGCTATCTCCTTTTTGCAAAGTAAAAATTCCCTTTCATTTTAATAACAAAAATAGTCAAGCGTTCTGTTACCAGCATCTACAACCTCACTCGCAACAAAACCCAAGTATTAATACGATTGTCCAATGGCCCAATTAAAGTATTGTGACAAACCACAATCAAGTAGGGCTTTTTATAGTGCGTCAAGCCTGACGTAAGTGCAAGGAGGTTTGCTGAGATAGTGGATTTTCTTCGTGAGAGTTCACAGACCCACAGGTATGCCTTAACTTCTTATCCTACTATCTATGATTCCCTTGTAAAACAGTTTTGGCAGACTGCTACTGCCAATACTAAAGCTGATGGGTCTCTAGAAATTAATCAAACCATTGATACCGATAGGTACCCAATCACTGAGCGTCTATTCAAGATTCCCTTTCAATTAGAAGACGCCACGGGATTACTAATGTTGCCAAATGACGAACTATTTGGGGAGAATGGTGCAAATGGGTTAGTCCTACTGATGGAACCTATACTTTTGGAAAAAGTTTTTTTCACACAAACCCCAATGGAAGATATTTAGTCCACCATCTTTTACAACTATATAAGCTCAAAAGTGGTGATGGTATCAATTCGGTAGCAATAATGCTACTGCTTGCTTTGATTTGTCTATCCACGTAATAGAGCATTATAACATGTTTCAAAAAAAAACTTATTTTTGATGGTATATGGTGGCAATTTGTAAAGCAACACAGACAAAGTTTTGATGTAATCTCTCGTTTTCTGAACCTGCAAATGATTTTTGAATATTCTAAACGGAAAACAAACACCTTCATACTGGCTGTGATCCTGACAAAAAGGATCTTTAGGAACATGAAAACAGGGGTTTTCGGAGGGGGGCAACCAAGACCTTATTTTATTGCCTGCGATGATTACATTTTGCTACTAACCCAAATGCATGGTCAAAGACCTATGATCTGGGTTCTCCACCTCAACCATCATCATCCACACCACCAGACCATCCACATCATCTCCTCTAGTTCCTATCTATACATACACCTACCTTCAACCATTTCCTTATCACCCACCATCCCTCATTCCTGAAACTTAACCTGACCCATTTGAGCACAGAAAATACCTTTGATGGAGCCTTCTCCTGTCCACCAACCCTTCTCACCCCACAAGACAGGCCAAGGACACAAATGGCTATGGATAGACTTACCTTTCAAGTAAGTTCCTCAATTGATAGCAAGAATTGAAAAGCCTGGAAACAGGATACTCAAACAAACCAAGCAGAAAAGGTGAAAATGCAATTGTGAAGTTATAGTCAAGAAAGCGAAGAAGTAGGAAGGGCTTTTGAAAAAGAGACATGTGGTTATGTCAGACTTTCGGAAGTAAGAAGAACCTGAGGCTCAAAGGGAGGAAAAAGTCAAGAAGAAACCACTAGATCTTCAGTACAAGGATTGCGTTACTCCTTCTACAACAATAAGTAAATGCTTACAGGGGAGGAACATATGAAGACATAATCCAAATACCTCTGAAGCAGCCAAAACTCTCGTCCAAGGTTGCCTTTTTAAAAAGCCAATGGTCTATTGAGACAAGGGAAGAGGAGATCCGAAGATAAGAGAAGAGGCGCCAGGAAAGATAAGTAGTCTCAAGTTTGGATTCAAGAAGAATTGATACTGGGAGCTAGAATCAATTAATACTGCTGACGAAGTTAATACTAGCGTATTAAACCAGTACTGTTAGTAAACAACTTACAGTATTTGGCAAGGAACAAGTTAGTACTTGTTAGTGCTAACAAGCAAGTCTACTTCATTTTTGTGATGCGATTAAAAGGCCAAAGAGAAGGAAACACTCCTATGATCAGTGAAGAACTCCGAAGAAGCACAAAGAACAAATTCTACAAGAGGAAGCATACTTGCTGAAGCAATCAGATTGGATTACTTACAAAAAGAAGAGAGGCTAAAAACAAAAAACACTTAAGATTTAACCTCTTAGCTCAAAGAATTGCAGAAGAAGAAATTAAATGAGCAGTCAAAAGAAGAAGAAAAGTCTCAAGTTCAGATTTGAAGCTCAGCATTAACAATTGAAGATTTGGATCTAATTAAGCAAAGATTGAAGCTAATGTCAGTTGATCAAAAAAAAAGCAAGCTAGGAAAATGAAATTACAATGAGAAGATTTTGCAAAGAAAATGGTTGATCTTGTCAATCAAAGGAAGAAATATTTTGCAGAGGAAAGAGCTAAAGCTAAAAGAAATAAGCCCATGACCCAATCATAGCTGAAGACTTATATGATGAATCATTTGAAGAATCAGGGGACATGGAAGGTTCATCCTCAGCTAAGAATTTGAGTTTGCGAAGAAGTCAAGGAAGAAATTTGGTGATATGCTTGATTGAAACAGTTGGATCCTTTTGCATACCAATAAATTATTGAAGCCAACTAAAGATTAGTTTAGAAAAGTTTGGTTTAAGAAGCTTCAGACAAAGACTCCAAAAAGACTGAAAGATGATGACGCAAAGGATAATGAGCTCCAACCAATGCAAGTACTGAGACAAAGTATGAAGAACTGATGGCAAACAGAAGATGATTGCATACTTATATTATTATTTTTTGTTTTGACCTTGATAAGGATGATGTCGAAGATTCAGATGAAGTTGGTGAGCAAGAAGAGTCTGTCACAGTAATCTAATCTGGATAAACTCAAATCCACTATCCTGTTCCTGTAGCTATGAAAGTACCTAGATGTAGCTACCCTATAAGATCATCAAGCAAGGAGAAAAGGGAGTGTAACCAAATAAAGTTAGGGAAGATGGAACTTGAGTAGAGTACCATTTAATTTTTTTTTTTTTTGTTATTTTGGTGCTATGCTAAAGGATCTACTAGAGATGATCTACTAAGAGTTGATCTAGGTATATGAGAGATGACTAATAAGGGTTGGATGGAACCAGAGGATGAGCAAGAGAAGGGTATTTTGGAAGAAATTTGAAGAATCCACTGTTTGAGAAGCACCTTCTTAGCACATAGATACTATAGAGTGAATTAGGACATCAAAGATCAAAGAATTGGAGATATTATGATTCCTTAGAGTACAATTGTTTGAACTTAGAGTACAATAATGGATATATATATGTTAATATGAAAAACACTATCCATTATCTGCCTGAGATGTCATAGCCATTGCTAGGATTAAAAATAACAAGCGAAGGAAAGCCATATGAGAATTGCTACAAAATGTTTAAAAATGGATGGAAAAGCAGCTGTATTAGGAATAGTAAAGTCTGAAGATTAGAAGTCTAGGATAGAGATGAGAAGATAACACTTGTGGAGGGCACTGACTAACACAAAACAAATGTTAAAATTCACCATAGTCAAATCAACAACAGAACTGCTAGTCAAGAGCAAACAGGACTCCTTGGTAAAGACTTCTCAAATCCATACTATGTTGACTAACTTGCAAATAAGTTGTATGGTTTGTCTCAAACTCACCATATATCTATTTAAGTGCAAGATTTGGCTAGCCCACCCCAAGGAGGGGGGCCGCTAAGTGTTTTGGCGTTGTGTGAAAGGCCTGTGGTAAAAACCATCACTAGTCCATAAGATTATGGCTTAATGGTAAAGACAAATTGCGCAAATCCATATTAATGGTTGACCACTTACCACAAAGTGTGGATGGGTAAATCAATTCACCAAGTTTATGTACAAAGAAGTTGACATGGTTATCAATCCACCATGGAATTTACCTTTCCTTCTAGTGCCAAAGGGATTGGACTAGCCCTGAGCCAAATGACGCCTTACACTGTAAGGCATATTCAAATCCGTTTATATAAAAATTTTAATATATAAGGCTGTAAAGTTTGCCAAAAAACTCTATGTTATCAACACTTCTCACCATCGGTTTTCATGTACACTGAGAGTTGAAATAGTTTTTCAGTTAAACCATGGATGACATATACACCTTTCTGGTAGGCCAAAGGACTGACTACACTCTTTCCAGAGTAATGGCTAACTGGTAAAGAGGACAACATTCAAATCCATTTAAAATTTTCAATGATTCACCTCTCCACAAGAAATTACAGGAGAAAACACAATATTCCTGGAAGTGATGAGAATATACTGAAACTTTATGATTTGAAGTACAATAATTGTCGTTGTTACCTTGGAGACAAAATAACGGAAACAAGTTGCATAACTTGATGATCCAAAACATAACAAATACATAGAACAAAAAACTACAAGAAATACATACAAGGGTAATTTAAGATGCAAAACATTAGTAATAGAAGATAGCACATAAACGACCCATTATTTGCATTGACGTTCGTCTTCAGTAAATGCATCACCCATCTATTCAGCATACACCCTTTTCCTCTTTAGTGGTCTTCCTTTGTCCACTAGTTCATTAACACCAGGGTTTGCAACCTCTTTACAAACCAGAAATTCAAGGTTACCTTTCTTAACAACATGGTTTGGAACCTGTTCACCCTTAGCACCATCAATCTCATCAGGCACATTAGCATCCATCCCTTGTTCCACTGCTTCACTAGGCATGTCTACAAAATCACCAATTTGTTTTCCTATGTTGTTGTTCAAAGGCACCTCTTCTTCACACACGTTTTTCTGGCTAACCTTGTCTTTCATTACGTCAGTCCCTTTGTCTAAATCAAAGGCATTAATACCGAACGTAAGGTCAATCTCAAACAAGGATCTTTTCCATTCGAATTCTTCTCTCCACCTTTTTGCCCTTTTTTCATTCTTGGACTCATCAGACCATGGAGTTGGTATTAGCAAGTCACTGTCAGAGTCTGATAAACATACTTCACTTGGTGAACATGTGTAAGTTTCATTGTTAGCCATGTGAAGATGTTATGATATCGTTATTTTTTACAATTATCTGAAAACCAAGTGAAAGTGTAAATATTTAGATGAAAATGGCATCTGATTTAGTTTATTGAACAATACAAGTGAAATGGCTAAATATAGAAGGTGTACTATTGCAGTTGAAAACCTTAGACGTCAGGGATCAAATTCATAGATAAAAGCAGTATACCTTGTAGTGCAGTTGAAAACCATAAATGTCAGGGACCAATTTCATAGATAAACCTAAAACCTATTAAGTTTATTGAACTAAACAAGTGAATATGGGTGCAAAAAAAGTCAAACATAGTTTACATTACACCATTTTTAAGACTAGTGTAATCTGTTGACAAAGTATAGCCGTATAGCAGTCATCCACTAAAACATGAATTCACCACCAAATCATGAATGGGAAGAAGACCTTGATATAGACGATTCCGATCTTCGACTTACCCCCGTCGTCCGTCCCAACAACAATCCTCACATAGTCCATGAGATAACAACCACCACCCAAACCCTGTTTTCATCTCAAAACAATCAAGTTGATAATTGTGTTGTGAAGCCCATTAGGATAATACCAGGTCCTGCTGGTATTGTTCAAACGGTCAAGCTTCGTAAATTAGTTGATACACGGGAAGGTGGGGAGGAATCCGTAATGTCTACACAAGAGTATATTAGAAAAGTTATTGAGGATGTGGGTGAGGATGACGATTTTACGCGTGCGCCATGGCTTAGCGCGATTGACTATGTCAATGTTGATGGAGGGGTCGTGACGGGTTGTTTTGGAGATGTTAATAAATGTCTCAAGAATGGGAAACTTGAGAAAGTTGTTGCAGTTATCAAGTCCTGTACTCCGAATGCGTTGGGCGATCTCACAGTAACACTCAAAGATCTTTCTGGTACAATCTCCGGTACTATTCATTACAAAGTGCTTACAGAGGAGAGGTTTACAAAGGCGATTACCGTAGGAGCGGCTTTGATACTTCATAATGTTTCCGTCTTTTCTCCTAAGCAATCAACTCATCATTATCTTAACATTACAAAGAAAAATATGGTCAAAGTATTCCATAAGGATGGTGGGTCTGCATAGTTTCTATGCTCTGTTCTTAATATTGCAAATAGTATTTCTTGACTTTGGCATGTCTTACTAACTCAAATATCTTTCTTCGAATTGTTGTATAAGAAAACAAACACCAACATAAAAAACAAACAAAACTTACTGTGTTTGACTAATCGTGTAAGGAAAACCACAATTCTTCATTTTCCCGCCAAGAGATTAGCCCGCCAAGAGACTATCCCTTTTGTCCACCAATAAAAATACGAAACGTAGTTACACGTGTAACAAACAACAATCACTGTTAAATAGGGATCAAACGGGTAAACCCGGTTATAACATCAAGGACCAAGTGTGTATAAACTCTTGTGATACTCACATCTTTTTGCAACTAACAACATTTTCACTGTTATATAGGGACCAAACAGGCAAACCTGGTTTCCACATCAAGCTGTGTATAACCTCTCATGCTACTTATATGGTTTTGCAAACAAGCAAAACTGGTTTCCACATCAGGGACCAACTGTGTATAACCTGTCATGATAGTATGATACTGAGTACGTAGTAGTTTTTGCTGAAATAAGTTAAATAGGTCACAAACAGCTTAAATTAGTCCTAAACAAGTGCAAGTATCCATTTGCCACCCAAGTGGACTTTTATGTTTGCCTCTAAAAGGACTTAGACGGTTGCCACAGATGTGGACTTTGATGTTTGCCACTTATGTGGACTTGAATTACAAACATACACTCTCCTGAAACAGATTAGTTTTTGGAATTACAGAAAAGACCATTCACTTGCACCACCTGCTGCACTTGATTGTGTTGGTACACCATCACCCATTTCTCTTTCATCTGCATTTCTTGTTTGACTCACTAGCACTTCAGAACTGGTATAAGGTTGACTTGCAGGTTGAGTGGGAGTTCTTTTTTGTGGACTAATTCTTTGGGTTTGTACTCTTCTCCTTGTCCATCTAGTATGGGATGAACCTTGACTGGAAACACCTGCACCACCTGGATCACCTGCACCACCTTCACCAGCAGCAACAAACAAGCCTATAACAGCACCAGCACCTGATCCATCTGAACCATCTTGATCAACTGCAGGTTCTGTTTGTTGTGCTTGCCTACATGCACTACCACTGCCTTCTGCATTGTTGCCATCTACATAAAAAAAGAAATAAAACAAAAATCCTTTCCACATCATGGACCAACTATGTATAACCTGTCATGATACTGAGTAGTTTTTTCCAAAATAAGTTAAATAGGTCACAAACAGCTTAAATCAGTCCTAAACAAGTGTAATTATCCATTTGCCACCTAAGTGGACTTTTATGTTTGTCTCTAAATGGACTTGAACAGTTGCCACAGATGTGGACTTTGATGTTTGCCACTTATGTGGACTTGAATTACAGACATACACTCTCCTGAAACAGATTAGTTTTTGGAATTACAGAAAAGACCATTCACTTGCACCACCTGCTGCACTTGACTGTGTTGGTACACCATCACCCATTTCTTTTCCATCTGCATTTCTTGTTTCACTCACTGGCACTTGAGAACTGGTAGAAGGTTGACTTGCAAGTTGAGTGGGAGTTCTTTTTTGTGGACTAATTCTTTCTGTTTGGACTCTTCTTTTTGTCTATCTACTACGGGATGAACCTTGACTGGCAATACCTGCACCACCTTCACTAGCAGCAGCAGACAAACCTATAACAACACCAACATCTTATCCACCTGAACCATCTTGACCAACTGCAGCCCAGATGCACTACCACTGGCTTTTGCATTGTTGCCACCTACACCAAAAAAAAATTCCTCGTAACCTGTTCGATGATGTTTATATCAAAGACACACTTATAGCTTGAAGCTGAAATAACTACCTGTTGTTGCCTTTGACCTTGTCCTTTGCATGTTGCCTTATTGTGTCTAGTGTTTTCGCATGATTGACATGTAATGGTTCTTCCTTTCCTGCTCAGTTTACCATCTTTCACAAATGGTTCATCCTCATGTTTGGACCTCTTTCTTTTCTTCCTTGGTCTCCCTACCTGGACATGATGCTTGGGTGGCAAAAGTGTTGTTGGACATGTGGACTTCTCTCAGTACTTGGTCCCACAAATAGGTTGTATCTTGTGAGAGTATGTTTCCTTCCATGTACTCAACCAATAAGAAGGATTGACCCAAGTTTCTGAGGGTGGTGTCGCCCGATCATTCAGAGCCATATTCCAAGAAGCTGCAGCAGCATGCTTACAAGGAATCTCTGTCAATTCCTATTTCCTACATGAACATGTCATACTCCACACATCAACAACACTCTGATCACTAAGTGAAACAGAAACTTGATAACTTATTTGCGTCCATTCCATTGGCATCTATCATTAAAAGAGCTTATTTCTTGATGGATTCCCATAATACGGTTGCAGTAGTGGTTAAAGGACTAGTAATTTATCAATCACACATTGTAACATTCATAATTCTCTTCATGAATACTCCCTGAGGTACTCCTAAAAGTGTGTCACTAGCTTGTCCTACCTCCAACTATTTTACCAATAAAGACTCACAGATTATGGAAATCGTAGAGGGGGGGTGAATACGTTTCCATTAAAAATCTTAAAATGTTTCGTATCAAATTACCGATCAAGCGTGATACAATATGATGAGTGTTCATACAAGTTATATACACATATTAATACATCGATTTACAACAATACAACCCAACACACAATATTCACATTTATTCAAGACATAATTAAGACTATATAATCAACACATCACACAATTGCAAGTATAAATATAAAGCGATAAATGCGAGTATAAATGTAAAGAGATAAGTGAAAGGAAATGCAAACCGGACACGATGATTTATAGTGGTTCGGTCACGAAGCACCTCTTCGCCCTACTCCACTCCCCGAGTACCCAACTCGAGAGTTTCTTCACTAGTCAACAAGCTCCCTTAAGGCGGAGAAAACCGTACACAACGTTGCTTATATCAATTTCCGACACTAAGCTAAATGTCGAGTTCTAATCTTAGCTAGAACCAATCTATCACAACACAACTTCACGACTTCACAACTTCACGACTACTTCACAACTTCACTACACAACTTAGCTTCACACCTTGATCACAACTACACAACTTCTTCACATCTTCACAACTTCACAACTTCTTCACACCTTCACAACTTCACAACTCCACACCTTCACAACTTCTCCTCACCACACTACTTATGTCATAACTATCTAACACTACTAGAAAGGGATCACCAAGATCCAACTAAGTAAAACACCATGATCAAGCAATTATACAAGTTTGGAATACATGGACTCGATCTATGCATTGTGAATGTAAGACATGTCACGAATGCCCTGTTCGATGATGTTTAGATCAAAGACACACTTATAGCTTGAAGCTGAATTAACTACATGTTGTTGCCTTTCGACCTTGTCCTTTACATGTTGCCTTATTGTGTCCAGTGTTTCCGCATGATTGATATGTAATGGTTCTTCCTTTCCTGCTTAGTTTACCATCTTTCACAAATGGTCCATCCTCATGTTTGGACCTCTTTCTTTTCTTCTTTGGTCGGCCTACCTGGACATGATGCTTGGGTGGCAAAAGTGTTGTTGGACATGTGGACTCTCCTAGTACTTGGTTCCACAAATTGGTTGTATCTTATGAGAGTATGTTTCCTTCCATTTACTCAACCAATAACAAGGATTTACCCAAGTTTCTGGGGGTGGTGCCGCTCGGTCATTCACAGCCATATTCCAACAAGCTGCAACAGCATGCTTATAAAGGAATCCCTGCCAATTCTCATTTCCTACATGAACATGTCATACTCACTACATCCATAACACACTAATCACCAAGTGAACCTGAAACTTGATACTTATTTGCTCCATTCCATTGCACCTTCATCAAATGAGCTTCTTTCTTGATGGATTTCATGATTCTGGTTGCAGTAGGGGTCAAAGGACCAGTACATTTATCAATCACACCTTGTACATTCACAATTCTCTTCATGCAATACTCCCTGATGTACTCTAAAAGTGTGATCACTGGCTTGTCCCTACCTCCAACTATTTTACCATTAAAGACCTCACAGATGTTGTTGAGCAATAAATCAGATTTGGCTCTACCTACAAATCAAAAAATACAATATCATTTAATGCTATACAACTATACCTAATACTCATAAATATGAAAGCAGTAAAAACTGTGATGGCATTAAGAAAATTACACGGTTAGTCCCAGCATTTATGTGTTACCTGAAAAATGAGATCTAGCCCAATGTTCTGCTGGTATCTTGTTCAACCATTCATGTGCCTTAGGATTCATCGTCTTAAGTTCCAACATACACTTTTCAAAATCCCTAACATTTGTAGCAGATGCAACTCTCCACAACAAATCCTTGTATGCTTGTCCACACCATCCCTGCTTCATGTTTTCATGTATGTATCGCAAGCAATATCTGTGTTCTGCACGTGGGTAAACAGTTTTAATGGCCGGAATGATACCCTGCATGAACCAATTCATTAATCAGTTACAAATTCATATAATTCAGTAATTAACAATTCAACTAGTCAAGCATAATACAAACTTTTTGTCTATCACTGATGAATGTGAAATTTGAATTGGGATGCAGATCTATGTCATCACCTAAACACTGCAAGAACCAGCACCATAAACTCTTAATACTTAGCCTGGAAATGACCCCTTCCTGAAAGCACCATCTAAGCCTACCAGATCTCTTCTGCAGGCTCTAAAACCCAGTTTTAATGCTCCCAAACAAACGTATATTCTCTGAAACACCCTAGTAGGCAAACAAGGATCACTATTCCTTTCAACTGCAATCTTGACAGTGGTATTAGGGTTTGTAGACTGTAACTCAACAACATAGTCTCTAAGCATAGAATACTACAAAACGTGATCTCCTCTAATCTCTCTTTCAGCTTTAGCTTTAGCTCTGAAAGCTTTGCTCATAGATATCTGAACCTCCAGCTCACGTTGGAGCTGGTCTTGAACTGCCTTAACTGGGATATCCGGATTAACCCTGACTTGTTCAAATATCTTTTCAGACAAGAATTTGTAAGTGCAGTGTTTGATTTCCCTGGATTGAAGGCATGTGTGTGTATCCTTGTGTGTCTTCACCACCCAATTTTGTGTGAATTTATCTTTTCCCACATACAAGACCCAAGGGCAGAGATCCCCTTTATCATGTGCATCTAAAAAAGAAGGAGATGCTTGACTGTCATCATTGGTACCTGTATTCTTCCTTTTTTTACTCCTAGTAGTTGGGCCACTTGATCCACTAGGCCCAGCTTCCATTCCACTATTTGGGCCAGTTGGTCCAGTACCTTGTGACATTGTAAATACAGGCACTTTTCCTTCACATCTTGCTCTTATCCTGACACTATCATTCTTATACAGCTTCAAATTCCTTCTGCTTTCAATGGAATGCAGGTAGACTCTGTCCTTAGCCTCTTTTGGAGTAGTAAATTGCTGGCCAGTGTAAAATGAGTACTTCCACTGACCACTAGCATTTATAACACCTTCCATTTCCGTCCTCAATTATGCTAACCTTCTCTTCCTGTAATTTCTTTCTTCATCATTACCAAGGCATCAAATATAAAAGAATCATTGATCCAATGGTCTTGGTGAATCAAACCATATGATAGTCATGTTTAGAGAGAGAGAGTAGAGGGAGAAACAAATATGTGTGTAATAATATGAAAACTAAAATATTACAAGTGTCACACCTCTCCATGAAAGCAATAAAGGGGTATTTATACCACCATATAATACATAAGAATGCTAAGTTGACAACTCTAGTCCCTACGTATGGTGATATGGTAAACTATGGTAATTCCGTAATGTCGTCACATAAAATGAAATCCTAACAATCTTCCCCCATGGGACGATATACATAATTACTTACAATATTTTCCTAACAAGTACATAATGATTAAGAACAAGAGCTTCCACGAAGCTTCAAATGCTGATGATGTATTCAATGGCCTTTGATCTGCTTGAATGCTCAACTTTCTTCATACACTTCTTGTCATCTCGAAGTTTCTGAATTAGCTGCATGTCTTGAAAACTTCATTTTCTTGCACTTCTGGTCATGTCGAAGTTTTCTAGAATCTGCTTTTCATTTGACTTCAAGTCTGCACTCCACCATGAATCATCTTTATAGTACCTTGTAGGAGAAATACTGTAATAGCACGAACTAAGCAACCCATACACTTCTGGTTAAGGAGAAGCTTCTGAATTAGCTTTCCCCTAATCCATGCTACATATTATTCATTTTGAAGCTTTAATAGCTTCCCCCCAAACAAGCAATCCTCTCTTGAGCAGTTTCAAAGCTTTCTTTCAAGCTTAGAATGATTAAGTGCACAGCGAAATTAGTAGGATACCCACATCAAATGTTACTGCTTCATTAATAATAAGCTTAGTGATTATCCGTTCGGGGGATCATTAACTGGATCAGCAACGTATCTTATCACGCTTGAATAAATCTTCTCACAACTCTTCCCCCTAGAAGTTCAAGTAATGCATACCAAAAGTATCAAGATATCTATTCCCCCAGGTAGATAAAGAGATGCAATCAGTCTCATTGTATGAAGCCCAAAAACCCGAAGTACACACTCTATCCTATTTATGAAGTCAAAATCGTAGCATCAAAGTCAATTAAGCCTCAGACGTGCGCATTCATAACACCCAAGGTTAGCTAAGTCTCGGATGTGACAATTAAACCCTCCAAGTAGCCAAAATGAAAACACCAAAGTCAACTAAGTCCTGGATGAACTCATTTCTTCCTGCAGGATACTGACTATCTGGAGGAATCATCATACCATTGTGTGCCTCTTTTGTCATCAAAAACTATTTCTTACATCTCTTCCCCCATGTAGTTGGAATAATACACGAAAAACCACAAGTTAAAACACAGATTTTCTCTGCGGTTATAACGTTAGTCTTCCCGGAATGACCTCAATTAAGAAAAAGACACGAAGTTCATCACGTGTACTCGTTGTACGTTCAGATGTATGCCTCCTTCCCCCTTGCTGGTTTTGATACCTCAGAATCAGTAAAACATTGTACGCACATATACTTGAAATCTTGTGAGAAGAATAAATTATTTCACATCTGTTCCGTAAGAATCAACTGCTGATCAAATCTCTACTCATAAACTCTCTCTGACTATCTTTACCGACCCCTTTGTAGGCTATATAAAGTGACCACTGATGGAGTAAACTTGATATATCAAACTTGAAACTGAAGTAGAATTCCCCGTTCTTGTGACAAATGTTGGAAGAACGGTGTAGAGAATTTGTGCTCCAAGCAAATATCTAAGTACTCAATACTGACCAGACAAAGTATGAGACTTTCATCACCTCTTGCGATTATCCACAACGTCTTTAGCGTGTGACACTGAGTACTACAACGTAACTCCTTTAAGTGATAGTTATCCAGGTCTTCAACCATCCACCCCGACTTCTGGAAACTAGATAAACCAAGTCTTCAACTTAAATCTTAAGCACGAGCAAGTTATCATTGAGAGTCATGCATCCAACCAACCCCGACTTCAAGATAAAATAAGTATACGCCTTCGTGAAATCCAACTTTAATCACAAATAAGTGATACCCGATCAACCCCGTAGTCACTTAGAAAAATTATATCAATTCTTGCCATTAAAATTTAAGTTCCATGATTCTTCATAAAAGATTGATCCCGGTCTTGAAAAATTGATCTAGTCACTTTGTCACTTTTAAACCCAATGTAACCATAAACCAAATTTTATGAGATCTGATAACTCCATAATTATTAACCCAATTCTAACTCAAAAGTTTGGAGTAGATGCATAAAATTTGTTGTACTCGTTCACCTCTACCCCACTTTTGCTAAACTAAAGTAGCCAGGTTTCTGGTAGTATGTCACCATGAGTTTCCAACACATTTAAAATGAACACATACGTCCCAACAAAACATTTAGCAATTGGCCCATTTTATCATTGTCAACAATCGAAAAAACTACCAAGGCCCATATAAGTACCCAAACATACCCGGCCTAATTTAGTTATAAAACTTGGGATATATAATTCACAATCCCTAATTGTTAGGTCATAACAACCCTAATCACAAACATCACACCACCACCTCAATTTTTTTTCTCCCAAGAATGAATTGCCAGATCCTATATCCTCAATCAAGATAACACATCCACAAATCAATTGTTTCCTATACACTTCCAGATCCTACTAGAGTCATAACTTTATCCATCATAAAATTGACACACAAACACCTCTTTTGTTCTTGAAATCTGTTAACCGAATCAGATTTAAAAAAATTTAAAAGACCTCCTCGTAGCAAGGACCGAACCAAAGAGCTTCAAGTCTTCATATGTTTACTCGAAGTTTGCCACGAACCACCAAATCACGTCTTCAAGATCTTTATGAGGTCTCGGGTAGGTTGTTTGACTTGTTGTTGTGTTTATGTTATGCAAAACGAAATAAAGATTGAATGTAACAAGTTTGTTACCATTCTCTCTTTAAATTCGGACATAAAAGAAAAAGCTATGCTTTTTATAGATCCGTGATGATTATAGTTCAAACCAAAAAATCTTAAAAGATTTGTATCTATGGTTGAGCGATTCTGAGATCATTTTTCTTTTCAATTAAGTTCAGTTTCGAGTCTTGGAGAGAATTGTGATGATGTTGTGGGAAACAGTTTGTGACGAAGGGATTAGGTATAGTCTTGTATTTGTTTGAGAGGATACTGTGACGATGGGTTAAATGAGTCGTGGCTGTTGTTGGAGATGGAGTTGTGAGTTGTGACGATGGGTTATAATAATTAGGTTAGTGGATTTGGATTAGTTGTGATGTAGAGGCTGTCGTTGTAATTGTTGATGTTGTTGGTTTGATTTGATATGGGTTTGTGTTGTTGTGTATAGTCTTTCTTGAGTCAGTCCTTCTTGAGTCTTCATATCATTTT
>BQNB010044067.1:26145-45116 GCA_026074375.1 Tanacetum coccineum
GGGTGATGGAGGTGCTTGTGTGCTTGTTTGGTGACGTGGGGGTGAAGGTGGTGGTGAGGTCATGGTGCTTGAGAGGTGGTAGGATGCTAGCTTGATTAGATTTTAGTTTTAAAACCAAATTAAGGGTGTCGGGTTCAATAGGGTTTCGGGTTAGGGTTTGTGACGAGTTAGGGTTAGGGTTTAGGATTAAAATGTTTAAATGTTGTGCATTAGGAGCTTGTACTTAGAGCTTAAAGATGTGGTACAAAATTCTTAAGAAAAATGGAGGGAAAATGGCAAAGTTTGAATTCTATGCTTCATGGATTTGTACATTGTGCTTTAAAGTGTTGTACTTTAGTTTAGGAGGGAAGAATATTCAAATGTGGTGCTATGATACTTGTACATATGCTTTATAAGCTTGCACATTAGAATTGTATGTAAATATTACATATAGTTAGGGTTTTGATATAAACGTTAACGAATAATGCTTGTTTGGAAATAACGTTGTAAATGGTACGTTAAACGGATAACATATTTGGTAAAAATGATATTAGGACATAGACTTGACATATTAGGATGTTTACATGATATAAACATAGATAGAATTGGCATAGGTAGTTGCGTGAGCTTGTTTACTTTGGAAATGTAAACTATGTTACATAAAGGAATAAAGCAAAAAATTTCCCGTGAAAAAGGTTGTACTTAATTTAATAAGTAGAGATTGCATTGATGAAAATTTAGGGTTGTTACATCTTTAATGGTAACAAAATCTTGTCTATGGTAAGAGTTGAACATGATCATACCAAGGATAGATTCGTTTAGTACAGTACCAGGTGAATTATCTTCATACTGAACAGATGACTTAAGCCTTTTGTTTGCTTTGAAGTAGTCATGGATGTCATCAGCATGTTTTCTCTTCTTGTTTTCAAGATTATTTAATTTGTCGAGAGGGTCCTATTTACTTAGTTAGAGAAATATCCAAGTCTATGCCCAGTTCTGCTTCAGTTGTGTGTACGTAGTTCATTCTTGTTTGTATCTGGCCATAGATAGTTTTCCATCCTTTTCCAGTTCTGTTAGGACATGCTTTCATTACTTCTACCCATTCACCAAGGTGCAGATCATTGGCTTTAAAGTGGGGAATAACTTTACTTGTACCATCCTTTCTGTACATTTTATGGGAATAACTTTACTTATACCATCCTTTTTGTACACCAAGGTGCAGATCAATGGCTTTGAAGTTGGGAATAACTTCACTTGTACCATCCTTTCTGTACACTTTATGTGTAATTGGACCCTTTTTTGGTCAAGACATCACAGTTGGTGATTCTTGATTCAGCTCTTCTATTTAGCATTTTGTCACAGTATCTGTCATACTGTAACTTATCATTATAGTACTTGTTCACTACGTCTGGAGCAAGCAGATCAACCACTCTTGCTTTCCTTACTTCCCATTCTTGTTTGGCTGCTTCAGCTTTGACGTCTTCCTCTAGTTTCTTTTAATGATTGATTTCTTCTTTAGTTAGATGGATATGCCTTCCATCTTTAATGATAAAATCAAACTTCTTTAGCTTCTTTGTTCTGGAGGATTCAACCATAGAGCCAGTCACATGAGTTTCATCATCAGATTCACTATTGGTAGTCTCTTTCTCACCCTCCTCTAAAGAGTAAAGACATTGCCTTTTTGCCTTGTCTTTCTTGATGTGCTCCCCTTCATGTTGAGAGGAGCTTTTTGGTAGACTTTGGAGAGAGGGAGTTTGCATTTGAGTAGTGGTTGTGATGATTAGGGGAATTGGTTTTGGTTGTTGGTTGTTTAGGTTTTTGTTTTCGGCATTCTTTTCAGCTCTTCTTTGAAAAAGTTAGGAGATGGTTGCTTGATTTGTGTTCTTCTCCGCATCAGCAGGCATAGTATCAGCTTGGCCTACTGAAGGAACACTTTGATCTCCAGCTTTTGATGAGGCAGAATCTAAAACATGTGCAAACTTGTTTAAAGCTTTTGTGACATTTAACAAGAGACCTACAAAAGCATCTAAGGTTTTTAGCTTAGCTTGAACTGATGCAACCTGTATTGGTAGTGAAAGAAATTCCGTTGGAAGTTCCCACTAAAGAGTCTTCAGTTCAGCGACTTGAGATGTAAGACTGGTGACAGTCTTTGTAAAGTCTTCTAGTTTGGAGTGAATTTATTTCAAATCTCCTGGTAGCTCAATCTCCAATTCATGAACTTGTTTCTTTAACCCTTTTACTTCTTCAGTCAGTTCATTGAACTTGTAGGGAAGATCCTTCAGCTCAATTGGTAGTGAGCTGCTAAAGTCATGAGCAAATAAATTTTTTAAGAATTCAGTTTGTAAAGACTTTACCAAAAGCTCATTGAGTTGTCCCACATTGGGAAAAGAGGGTTGAGCTTTAAAGAGAGCAGCTTCAGCTTCAGCTTTATTCTTCTCAAGTTCTAGTTTGTGCTTTTGAGACTGAAGAATGAGGACTTGGTTGGTAAGCTCTTGAATTTAAGAAGACCTGGGAGATGAGGATTTAGGAACTAAAGTATCTTAAATTTCAACATGTGTAGTAGCGTGAACTTCATCCTCCCCATCTTTATCACTATCATTAACAACAATGACAGGATCATCTTCAGATGAGTCCAGGTCTTTGAAGCTAGGTTGCACATTTGACACCAGCTTTGCTAGATCTTCTAACTTAATTGCGCTGGAGGCTTCTTCTTCCTCAACTTGTCTAGCAACAGAGCTGGCCCCTTTTCCTATTATAGGTTGAGTGAGGATAGTTTCTAACCCTTTACTAACATATTTGGTTTGGTCTGTAAGAACATGTGGGTCAGTACCTACAAATAAGTGAACATATGAAGTGTTTTTGGTTCCTTCATTCATACCCTGTTGTTGAGGTACAAAATCACTAGGAGCAGAATTTCCAGGATCAGCTTCAGCTGTGGAAACTGCTAAAGCATCATTTCCTGATGCAGACTAAGAGTGAATAATGAAATATGCTGAATAAGTAGGCTTATTTAAATTAAATGCTGACATACCACTATTGAGCTGAGGGTTGGCTCTTGCTTCACTGGTGACCCCTAAAAAGGTTGGGTCACCAGTTGCTTGTTGGTCCTCTTTATGCATTCCACTATCTACAGGTGTATAACTAAAGGCTGGCTTGGGTTTGAGTTCATGGACGAGCTGGACTCTTTTCTTTTCTTAGAATGGCCAGTTTTGGAACTGGTGGGTGCTTTAGAGGACCCACCTTTTGTTGCCTCTTTATTAGACACAGAGGGTTGTTTTGAAGAAGTTAAATACTTCTTGTGTCCAGGTTTAGCTCCAGGCTTTGTGCTTTGAGGAACCCTCTCAACATTGGAGGAGGGCTTGGGAGCTTTAAATACCACTGGCTCAGTTTCACTACATATAGCCAGCATGTGGTCTGTGAAGAGAGGTTCTTCAGGTTGGTTGGGCTTCAGTGCCCAATTGTTGACACTGAAGACTTGAATAAGGTAGAGTGTGAGTTCACCATCTCTATAGCCTTCCTTCATTTTGTGCGTCATCAATAGAGATAGAAATCTAGTATATGAAACCACTTTTTCTCTTTGTTTCTTCTTTAGCTTGATGATGATATCCTCCCAAAATATGTTGGCATAGTCTATGTTAATGCCATTAGCTAGACTATACATGATAATAGCATCTTTGTTTGTAATCTAATCAAATCCTCCAGTTTTACCCCCTAAACATTAGATGATTCATGCCATTAGTAACCTCTACCTAGGAGGAATGATGCTCTTCCTGAGAGTTCCTTTGGCGGAAACTTCTTCCCCATATCCAATAGTAGGAAACCACTGCCTAACTACATCAATGGATGGTGGTGCAACATATTCACTAGAGTGAGGAAGGTAATGTGCACCAATGGCATTCCTAAAGGTGTTTACCCCTACTTCGCCATAGATACCACCAGTGGGCACAGAGAAAGAGACCTTAGAGTTTTCAAGAGCTTTAGCCGAGTACCAAAACTCGGCTAGGTGTTCCTTATACATGTTTGGGGATATGGTGAATGGTTCTCTAAGACAACATTTAGAAATGAAACTAAAAACACATTTGAAATAATCCTTGTTATTATGTTCAGGGTATAGAAGAGAAACCTCATTGTTTGTGTTGAGGATGATATCTTCAAGATTGAAGCCTACTTGTTTAGCAGCAACAAAGGTTTGTTCTTGTTGTGGAGGATTTTGTTCTTTGTTTGCCATTTTGATATGATTAGGGTTTTGAGGAATTGATTTGTTTTGAGGTTTTGTGTGTGTGTTTTTGGTGAAATGATTTTTTCTTTTGAGAAGTGATTTGTGAATGGTGAAATGGGCTTATATGATTTGTTACTTTTCACCTTTTCTTTTGAGGAATTGATAACTGCCGAGTGGAAGTTATGAATTTTGTAAGAAGTTTTAGGGTTTGTTTTAACATGTGTGTGAAACTTCGTATTTTATGAAAGTCATTTCAACATGCTTCTGACGCTTTGGACAGTGTACAGCCGTCTATGCGCAGTAAAAAGTAGGTGAGAGAAAGGTGAGGTCATTCGAACGTTTGAAATTCAACTTTTAATAAACCTTTTAAATTAGTTAACTTCTCTTGTAAGAAATCACTTAATAAAATTATTTTATTTTGAAAATCATTTTTGTTTTTGAAACTGACCTTTTGATTGATGTAAAGAATCTAAACTAGGTTCAGGTTTGATGTCTTGTTATGCTGAACTGATTATTGTAATCATCATTGTCATCAATCTTCCAGCGAAGGCGACAAAACCACAAGTGCTCATGCAAATCCATGAATGAGACATATGTGATTGCTCAGTTACTTCATTCGAGAGATAGCTGAAGACTTTGATAAAATTATTTTATAAACTGAACTGAAGAAAATGAACCAGTTTTGTTCAGTTATTGACTTGACCAATATTTGTGCTCTATCAAAGGCGACAGAATCTCACATGCTCATGCAAATCCATGAATGAGACATATGTGATTGCTCAGTTACTTCACTTAAGCAAGCTAAAGGTTGTATGCAAAAAATGAACTGACATAACATATGAAAATTTGTTAAGTTTTAGATAAAAGCGCAGAACCTTCAGTTTTCTTTAGTCAGTACTAAAACTTTAGGTTTTGAATCATTGTTCAGCATACCTAGTTCATCAATCAATCTTTTGATAGATGGCTTATCCGAAAGCTTGATGAAGATATCAGTATGTTGATATTGAGTGGGAATGAAATGAAACTCAATGTCCCCCTTGAGAGTATGATTCTTGTTCTGACATCAATAAGCTTTGTGTTTTTTTTAGTGCAGAATTAGATTGTTATCGGTACCTTTTCATATATGATATCATAGTCAGTGAGTTGACTCTTTATCTATAGTATGTTGGCATAACATCCAGCAGCAGCTATATCTTCAGCTTTAGCTGAGAACATAGCTATAGATTGCTGCTTATTCTTACTTTAGCAAATAAGCTTCTCTTCTAGCAACAGACAAGTACTTTTTCTATTCATGTTGCATTCAGCACAGTCAGAGTCTCAGTATCCTTTTAGGTCAAGACCTGAACGTTTTGGATACTGAAGACCGAGACTGGAAGTACCTTTTAGGTACTTGAAAATAGCAATAAGGTGGGATTCCTTATGTTTGCTTGATGTCTTGCATAGTGATCAGTTGAGAATTGAATGTCAGGTCTGCTTGCAGTTAGGTTTATTAGTGATGTAATTATACCTCTATACTGAGACCTATTTACAGCTTTTCCATTGAGATTAGATCCTAACATGTTAGGGGTACCATTGGAGTTTTCACTGATGAGTCATTTATGTCATACTTTTTCAGCAGATCCTTAACATTATTTTCTTGGTTGATTGAAATACCTCTTTCAGATTGTTTAATATGAAATCTGAGGAAGTAGGTGAGGACACCTATCATGCTTATTTCTTATTTTTAAGTCATTAGTTTAGCAAACTGTTTGCACATCTTTGAGCTGGTGGATCCAAGGATAATATCAACATGAATTTATACTAAAATCACATTTGTTTGAGTTTTGTAGATAAACAAAGTGTTGTCTATCATACCTCTTATAAAATTATGTTCAGTGAGATAGGTTGAGAGAATTTCATACCATGCTCTTGAAACTTGTTTAAGTCCATAAAGGGCTTTGTCTAATTTTGCAGACATGGTTGAGAAATTTACTACTTCTCAAAACCTAAAGGTTGTTTGACATAAACTTCTTCTTTTAGCATTGAGGAATGTACTTTTAACATCCATTTGATAAACTATGAAGTTTATGTATGTGGAAAAGGCAAGAAAGATCCTGATTGCTTCAAGTCTTGTGACTGGAGCAGATTTTATCATGATTTATGCCTTCATGCAATTGATGATTAAATCAAGCATTTAAAGACTTGTGATTATAATAACAGGTTCCTCCTTTATTGAAAGGAATTGGAATTGTATCATGTGCTGAAGTATCTTCTATTTGGAGAGGATAAGAGTTCAGAGATCTGAACATCTTTACTTTTGTGAGATTATCAATGAATTGGTTTTCATTGGTGTGTTTTTTATTCAAACTAATCATCATTAATGAGTTCATTAGTTTGAAACAGATGATCATTTTTTATCATTGTGACCATATTGGTCAGGTGAGATTTCTGCTTTAATAACAATTAATTTTTTTCATAAGGTTTTATGAAGAATTCTCATTTGTTAAAAGCGTTTAAATGTTCATTCTATGTAACATTTACTTTCCCTCCCTTTTTTGAAAACTATACCATAACTATAACCTTCAGTGGTGTATGTGGAGTTATTTACATACATTCCTTCAGATCCTGATACATCCCATATTTATGCAGGTAAACTTTGGTATATGTTTTGAACGATAATTTTTCAAACGTGATAAAGATTACACTGCACAAAATAGGATCAGGATGGTTAGTTTTGTTTAGAAACCCACCTTTTAGTGGGAGTCTTTAATCTTAGAGCTCTTGATGATTCAGTCTTACTTGCTTTGAAGACTCAACTTTCTTGGCTTAAAGAGCTTCTCTTTTCCTGAACCACTCAATGTCATTGTGATCAGATGTGGTATGAACATTGCTACCACATGTTACATAGTTCTTTGTGACATGTTGAGGGTTTCTAGGTTTGATTCCTCTTCTTAGAGAAATAATCCTGTTATGACCATGCGTATCATGATCATAGCTTCTATATATTTCACATATGGGATAGTTGTCACACCCCGTTATAGGAGAAAACACAGGAATGCAACATAATGATCAATCATAACACAAGATACATAATATAGATTACCAAAATGCATTAATGAAAAGTGTCATGATGACCATCAACCTCAATACAACCTTGGGTGATGTCCCAACCAAGAACACAACACATAGTCGCTCATTATTACAATATTAAGCCCACGTCAAGGTCCATGCAATCTTAAACCTCAATCCTCAAGAAAACCAAATCCATAGCGTACATCAAATGCAAGACTTCTCAAACAAGATTCCTACGGGATTCTCTAAAATTCAGCTACATGCACCACAACCTTAACGATCATTAACTTCACCAGAAAATGATACTCAAAAACATCAACAATAATGTTTGTGAGCTCGTAGGTTTGACCTTAAACCCAGTTGTTGTGCCAATCATTTAAACAATGGATAATGGTGCTATATGAGAGTGAATATATGCAAACAACCCATGACTTAGCATCCCCGCTAATCATGTACCATGACCTAGCATTCCCGCTAGTCACAACCAGCATATCCTAATGCTCTTGGAGCCGCAACTCCGATATGTCACTTACGCACCTACATGGCCTACCAGCTAGAGCACTAGATTAGGGCAGGACCACACAAGACATGGCAAATCCTTGCCAATCACATACATTGTCGTGCATCTCGATGCATGCAAGTATAAATCAAACCACATAATATTCACATAGCAGTCATAAGTACATAAATTGTCCCAAAACAAATCCACATTTCGCACAGTTCAGAAAACAGTTCAAAACACATTTGAGTATCGTTTTCCCCTAACGGAAAAGATTTAAAATGTAAGGCTACGAGAACTCACCTCAAGCAAAGGTCTCAACCAGCCAACTCAATATCACACACAACGAACCAAACAATCTCTACTCAATGCACCAAATAACCTATACAACGCACAACGGTACCTGGCCACGACTTAACATTAATTTCACCTTATTAACATTTTGTACAAAATTGTCTTATTGTACAAGCGTTCGTCTTTACTCACATAAAATCCTCATTCTCTCTACAAAACCCTCATCCTTATTTCAAAACTCTTATTCCCATTATAAAATCTCTTATTCCCATTATAAAATGTTTTGGTATTATGGTTTTGTGGTACTTAAGTAGAACAACTCAATGCACTTGGGCTAAGTGCGACATCGACACAAAATACTCAAAACATTTCAAATCGTTAAAACGCGACAGTTGACCAAAGAATCCAAGAGAATCTGACGAGAAATAAGTAGGAGTTCAAAGATCAAAAGTAAGCGTATAACATCTCCGCAACGTTAAGTATATATATTTAAATATGTATATAATAATAAAATAATAATATTTTATTATTTTCGTCTCTTTATCGGCTAAACGAGGTAAGTATAAAACCTTATCATCTTGGTACGTCCATGTTCAATTGTTTAATATTAACATTTAACTTTTACAAAAATCGTCTTTTGACCTTTAGTTGAGTTGACCCCACTACTTATCCCTCATACTCTTCTCAGTGTGACATTTTACCCATAACAATATACGACATGCCCCGTTCGTTCGAAACACAGATCCCAGGGAATCCAAACCTTAAAATATACACACATTCCCCAACTTTTCCAAAACTTCAACAAATGCTAAGAAAGTCACATTTACAAAATGACTTCTCCAATTTTGACAAAAAAAAAAACAAAAACTACAGATTGCCCAATTTAACCACTTTAATCGTCCATTTTATCAAATTTTTATCTATTAGGCCCGAAAGCCCAACGTTAGTCAATTATCACTTGTTAAGTCCAATGTAGCCATTTTAAATTTCATTTGAGTCCATTAGTCCACTTACTAGTCATTGGGCCTTAAAGTCTATTAAGATTTCAAATCTAGTCCGATAATTAAACAAAGTTCACAACCTTTATATAAGCCCTAAAATATAAACCGAGGCCCAATAGGCCTTAAGCCAATTAAGCCGTACCCAAAATAAGCCATAAGCCGAAACATCATGAACCAAATCAAATAAGCCGTGGGCTAAAAAGCAAACCCAAAATAGCTTAAGCTCCATATATAAGCCAGAACCAAAGTAAGCCATAATCTTAATAATAACCAAAACCGAATAAGCGATAAGCTCAAAATGAGCCGAAACCAATATAAGCCAAAACTATAAGCCATAAGCCAAAACCAATATAAGCCGAAACAAATAAGCCATAAGCCAAAACCAATATAAGCCGAAACAAATAAGCCATAAGCCAAAATCAATATAAGCCAAAACAAATAAGTCATAAGCCCAATAATATGCCAAAAACAATTGGGCCGAGCCCACTTCCTCTTGTTGGATCGAGACCAACGAAAAAACTACAAGCCACACCATAGGCTGGCTGGGCCGAGCCCGAACCAAAATAACCCGTAACCAAATAAGCTTTTCATAAGCTTACTTTTAAGCCACTTTCAAAATAAGCCCTAAATAAGCCCTTGACTTAAAGTAAATTTACCACCATAACCATAATTTAAAAGTGACAATTTCTTGTTCTTTTCTTTTTGTGTTCGACGCAAGCAAACACCCCCCTTTTTTAAACTGTTTCGTTTTCAAATTTTGATTTTTACGACGATCAACTTGTATAACCAACATTTAGACACCATAAGAAACATAAAAGTACAACTTAAATAAAATTTAGAAAACTTACAAATAGCCATTTTAAATTTCATTTGAGTCCATTAGTCCACTTACTAGTCATTGGGCCTTAAAGTCTATTAAGATTTTAAATCTAGTCCGATAATTAAACAAAGTTCACAACCTTTATATAAGCCCTAAAATATAAACCGAGGCCCAATAGGCCTTAAGCCAATTAAGCCGTACCCAAAATAAGCCATAAGCCGAAACATCATGAACCAAATCAAATAAGCCGTGGCTAATAAGCCAAAACCAAAATAAGCCTTAAGCTCCATATATAAGCCGGAACCAAAGTAAGCCATAATCTTAATAATAACCAAAACCGAATAAGCGATAAGCTCAAAATGAGCCGAAACCAATATAAGCCAAAACTATAAGCCATAAGCCAAAACCAATATAAGCCGAAACAAATAAGCCATAAGCCAAAACCAATATAAGCCGAAACAAATAAGCCATAAGCCAAAATCAATATAAGCCAAAACAAATAAGTCATAAGCCCAATAATATGCCAAAAACAATTGGGCCGAGCCCACTTCCTCTTGTTGGATCGAGACCAACATAAAACTACAAGCCCACACCATAGGCTGGCTGGGCCGAGCCCGAACCAAAATAACCCGTAACCAAATAAGCTTTTCATAAGCTTATTTTTAAGCCACTTTCAAAATAAGCCCTAAATAAGCCCTTGACTTAAAGTAAATTTACCACCATAACCATAATTTAAAAGTGACAATTTCTTGTTCTTTTCTTTTTGTGTTCGACGCAAGCAAACACCCCCTTTTTCAAACTGTTTCGTTTTCAAATTTTGATTTTTACGACGATCAACTTGTACAACTAACATTTAGAAACCATAAGAAACATAAAAGTACAATTTAAATAAAATTTAGAAAATTTACAAATTTGGAAGTTCTTGTTTTGGTTTTGACGCAAAGAAAAAAACCCCGATATCGTTTTCTATAACCCGAGACTACTAACCCTTAACCCACTAATGTTTCTTAACCCTTGTTCTTGATAAATCTTCAACAAAAAATGTTTCTTGTGTTTGTGTATGCTCGTCCGAAAACCAAAGAAAGAAAGAGAGATTTTTGTTTGTTTGTTTTGATTTTGAAATGCATGAATGAATGTTTAGGTGGTGGAAGGAATATATGGGTACTATCTTTAGACACCAATGCTAGAAAATAGCCATCTTGCCCCTTTGTGGCCTTACTCGTCCGGTTTGGATCTTAGGAGGGGTTTGGGTTCTTCTTTTCGTGTTGGAATTACTTAAAAGCTCAAAGTTTGTTGATTTAAAATGTTACCCGAAGGTTACTAGCATTTTTAATTGAGTTTAAAAACATTTTCCAAAATCTATTATTTACACGAAACATTTCCCAATTAAACATCTAAATTCATTTAAACATTTATCAGACGTGTCGGGACCAAAATACGACTGTAGTTTAAATTTAACCAAAACTATTCACTGAGATAAATTATTTATGACTTAACAATACATCATTTTGCTTTAGACTCCGCTCAAAATTTCACTTTTACGACCGATACGCACTTAACTCAAAATTCACGAAAACGCCCGTTTTCTGATAACTCCTAACTCACACCTCCATGTTTCACGTACTTAGACCACGTTATTTTATAATATGAATTTACTTAACCATTAAATTCATTAAACGCTCATGCAAATCTACTTAACTCATTCCCAAATTAACTGTCGTGCCGGTACGCGTTGCGTGACGATTTCGCAGAATCACAAGAAAACTTCCTGGAACGCATCAAAATGACAACATGTTGGGATCAAAAGGCTTCATGATGATCTTGGAGTTAATATTGCTAAGGTTAGAGTTACTACTGCTAGTATATATTACTACTACTAATGGAAGTTAAACCTGCATCAGAGACTTTAGGAAATACTACTAAGTAGTTAATACTGCTAGTATAAAAGTTACTACTGTTAGTGTAACTTAGTACGCTAGTGTATGATTAGTACTGCTTGAGTAAAGTTACAACTATTGCCCCCCCTTAAAAGTTTTATTTTAGACAGCATGTAACTTAAGTACTGCAGTTGAAGAATTATGAAAATATTCTTAGTTACTACTGCTTGTACACAGTTAGTGCTGCCGGAATAAAAGTTAATGCTGCTGCTTACAACTGCTGAAGGATTACAACTGTTAGAAGAGTTTCTACTGTTAGAAGGATAAAGATGAAGATTGTTTATCAAGATTACTTACGGGATAAGTATGAGATATTTTTGTAAAAGATACGTATAAGTTATTTGTTTAGAAGATCATGATAACTTAAGAAAATATTGTAAGCCTGTTAGGATTCCTTGGTGTATAAAAGGAGGTCCTATGGTATAGAGTTCAAGGTACTGAATATTTACACACATGAATACGTTTTGATATATAGCTTCAAGGTTGTAAACTCTAGTACTACACATAGCACTCGTATTATTGATATTGGAGCTTTTTAGTAATATCATTGTTTATGCAGTTTACTGTTTCATTAATATTCTTCTAAGTATTAAAGAGTAGATTCCGCATACTCTTTAGTATTCATAAAGTTTATACCATAGTTGTTTTAGATTTATCCAAAGTAACTTAACATTTATAAGCTAAGGAATCGATCTTAAGTTGGGATCATCAAGTGGTATTAGAGCTTGTGTTCTGAAACTTTGATATAGAAGAAACTAACAAAAAGAACTCTTTACTCACAAGGAAGAGATGGATCTAGAAACTGCATAAACCAATACTACTATTGTTGGTAACCCGAAACCACTTTCACTTCATACTTGAATAAGAAAAATAAGATGAGAAGATAAAGAAAGAATTTTAGAGAGAGAAACTAGAGAGAGAAAGTAGAGAGAAAATGAGATGGTTGATCACCTTGCACACAAAAATACAAATGAGACCAACACCCTCTCCAAACATAGAGAGGGGTATTTATACCTACAACCATAGGCCAGCCATCATGGGATTTTGTTAGGTCGTAGGTTGTTTAATCATGGGCCGGGCTCGGGTCTTGTGGGCATAAGCCCATAACGCTTACACAATTAGATTAAATAACGAGCCTAATACCCGTAACTAGCCTATTTCAACTTATATTAATAATGACCGAGACCTAATATTCTTAATGAACGAACTTCATTGTTCAACTCAATATTTTGAGGCTAACAATCTCCCCCGAAGTGAGTTCATTATGACACTCCTTTATAAGGTTAATGAGATTGCTTTTGTCGTTAAGCTCTTGCTATCTTAGTCTCTGTCTTCGTTGTAGGCTTGTTCCTTCATGCTTTATGATCTTTGATCTTTAGCCTTTGTCATTGTCTTTTGACTTTATCTTTTTCGTCCGAGATCTTTAAATCTTATCCATCAAGTCTTGATCGTCTTTAGCCACCTTGCGTATCTTTATCTTGACCAACATGCCATACTTTTACATCATCATTGAAAGCTTTCTAACAATCTCCCTGATAGACTTGAAACTTTTGAAGGAAGATCTTGTATATCCAAGTTTGTGCCGAAAGTCTTTGTCTTTAAATCTTGAGCTTTTCTTGAATCTGATTGCTTATAGAATCGTCTTTGTAAGTGAGCCCAAAATGATCATGGGGTAATGAATCCGACTTCAGATGGAATGAGGCATCGCCATCTCCATCTTTATGTATCCTAAAATAAAACAGTTAGCAATAAAGCGGGTGGACGAATATGGCTTTGTCATTCGTCCGGATTTGGTTAGATTAACCTCAGGTTCCGTAGGACTGTTTTACAGTATAAATACTGTACCTGTGATCAGGTAGATTTAAAGAATCTCCTTGACAGGGTTTCTAGCTCAAAGCATAGGATCTTCTAACACAGATGTATTAGATTTGCCATGCTTGCTAGTTCTCATTACTGGAACGTCTCAAAGCAAACACACGGTAAAGAGAGAATTCAAATAGTTTCTACTTTCTGGGATTATGTCGTCAATTCATTTACAGGACCTTCATCAATATCCAGTTGACACAAGCTTGATTCATATAGAATCTCGCAAGTCACCTACCGCAGTGCTGTTTTATGATGACACTGGAAGGATTTCCATTCGTCATTGTGAATACTAAAGAGTATCACTCTGAATGTTTTGGCAGAATCACAAGGATAATGCGTAGGACTCTTGTCAACATCTTGTGAACTTAATGATGTTCAACAAGTGTTTGTCATGGAATGTGTCCTAATGAGATTTATTTGATGATCTCTTGGCTCTAGACTCGATTAGTGCGTTTTGGTTTTTAGTAATCGAGGCCAGGAGCAGACAGCCATCTATTCCCATATTAACTAACTCGGATTGAGAAAGTCAATAAAAAGTCGTGTGTATCTCCGTGACAAATGAGACAAGTTTCTTTTGAGAGAAACCCGAATGGCTGGGAAGGGTTTGCATTGCATCACTGGTCCATGATGTCGTCTCAATGTCAGCATCAACATTGTGATTCTGACAGCATATGTATTGACCCGGTTTCTGCCTAAGTTGTGTGGAGGGCTATTTTCTTTAGACCCTTTATCCATACATTTCTTTTTAATTCTTCAACCCCTTCAATGCTTACCAAGACGTCATTACTAACACCTTGTTATATATTGGTCTAGTGTAGCTTCAATCTTAGTCGGCAATCTTCCCTTATACACATTCATCACCAATCATACCTAAGGACTGCTAATTTCTACTATGGAGTTCCCCTTGGGTAGATCTCTCTTGGTACTGGTTGGTCATAGAACAAATACCCAACCTTACCACCTTATGACTTCAGAATCGTCGTGAATTAAGATGTTGTTGGGTATGAGATCATAACCATAAAACCTTTTCCGAAGAGTATCAAGCACTTTGAGTCGATTAGATCACTTATTATTTTCAAGATCACATTTTTAAAATACATTGTCTCCCCTTATTTATAAATACTAATGCACTAGTTTTGAAATACTTTTTGATTAAAAATTGTCTTAAAATACGATGGTAAATCTTTATTTAGCTGATACATGAGAACATATACTTGCTCCCCCTTAATTTTACAATAAGTTTTGACACCAAAACAATATACCAATTGTTAAATGAATAAAAAATTGAGTTGCAATACTCAGTCATCTAAAACTATCATTCTATAGAATTGTCATTATTATCTTGTTGTTATTAAGAGACTTTTTGGGAAGGTTTTGAATACCTAATAGAATGGTCGTGAGATGATGTATCAACTCATTAAAAAGTATGTTTATCGAAAAACTCCCCTTGAAAGATTGAGTGTGAACACTAATTTGAAAGATTATTAATCGCCAGTGAGAAATTCTTGAAAAAATTGTGTTCAACAATTTTGAAAAAACATCATTTAAGAATACTTCTCATCCAACTCTAAGGGTAAGCGCACTTATGCGTCCACAATCCCTTTTCCTTGAGCTTAAAACATTGAATAGTCTGTAGAACAACTCAGACCGAGAAAGTTAAATTTCTACAGATTTTAAGATAAGTAATCTTTATAGATAAACTTTCCTTTTATTTGAAGTCCGGGTACGTACTGATAATTGCACATAATCAATCAAGAAAAATTTAGAAATGACATGATTTGAAAGCATTTGAAACTCCTGTTCGAACTTCATTTACACGCCCGTGTCGATATTAATCAACATTTCTAGGTACGTAAATGTTATTGATTCCAAGAGACATGTCGAGAAGAATATTTTTTGAAACATTTTCTTATTTTTTTTTGATTTTGTATTTTCTTTTTGAAATTTTATATTGTTGTATTTTTCTTTTTTTCAAAAATATGTACATGTTGATGTTTGATGAGGCATCAAGCAGATTCATTTGTCAGAACCTCCAGTTCTGCTAGAGTTAAACATCTCATACCAATTCGTCTGACAAGATACTGAAACCTATCTTCGGGTAAGGCTTTAGTAAACATATCAGCTAATTGGTATTTAGTTTTGACAAAGTACAATTCAATTATACCATTTTCAACCCATTCCTTGATGAAATGATATCGAGTATGGATGTGCTTGGTACGGGAGTGCTGCACGGGGTTGCATGAGATTGCTATGGCTGACTGAGAGTCACAATACAATGGTATTTTGTTGTATTTGAAGCCATAATCCTTAAGTTGTGTCCTCATCCACATTACTTGAGCACAACTTGCAGATAACGCTACGTACTCAGCCTCTGCTGATGACATTGCAGTACAGTCCTGCTTCTTTGACATCCAGTTGACTAACTTAGCACCTAGGAACTGTATTCGTCCAGAAGTGCTTTTGCGAGTATCAACGCATCCGGCATGGTCGGCATCTGAAAAAGCTATTAGTTCAAAGCCAGAACCCTTCGGATACCAGAGTCCTATGTTAATGGTACCCCTTAAGTATTGAAAGATCCTTTTAACCTCTTTGAGGTGTTTTTTAGTCGGTCTTGCTTGATATCTTGCACAATAACATACTGCTTGCACTATGTCTGGTCTACTAGATGTCAGATACATGAGTGACCCGGTTTTATTATGATAGTCAGTTTTGTAGCCATTGGTGTTCCAATGCTTTGTCCTTTTTCCATACCATGTTTTTAAGTATCTCTAAAGCGTACTTGGCCTTATTAATAAATATACCCCATGGGGATTGGTAGATTTGAAGTCCTAAAAAGAATTTCATTTCCTCTATAAGGACATCTCAAATCTACTGTGCATTAATTTTTCAAATCGTTTCGAAAATTTAGGGTTTGTGGACCCGAAAATAATGTCATCAACGTAAATTTGCACAAGTAGAATGTCCTCTTCGTATCTTATCGTGAATAAATTCGGGTCAATGGTATGCTTTAGTAAAACCTTTGGATATCAGGAAATTTGAGAGTTCATCATACCAGGCTCTCGGAGCTTGTTTTAATCCATATAGAGCTTTCCTTAGTCGGTAAACTTTGTCGGGATGATCAAGATCAACGAACCCGTCTGGTTATGAAACATAAACCTCCTCCTTCAGTGGACCATTAAGAAATGCCGTTTTCCCGTCCATCTGATAAATTGGAAAAGACTTGTGTGCAACATATGCGACGAAAATCCGAACAGCTTCCAAGCGAGCAACTAGAGCAAATGATTCTTCAAAATTAATACCCTCTTCATGAGCATAACCTTTAGCTACAAGTCGCAGTTTGGTCTTCATCCTTTTTGTTTTTCCATAACCACTTTAGCTTGATTACATTCTTGCCAAAGGGTTTGTCAACGAGTTCCCAGACATGAATTCTATCAAACTGATGAAGTTCTTCCTGCATTGCTTCTATCCATGCAGAATCAGCCATTGCCTCCTTAATGTTTTTCGGTTCAATAATACTCATGGTGAGTGCGAACATACACATTTTAGGATCAGTTGCAAGTTGTCGTCTTGTTTGTAGTGGCTTGGATGGATTTCTATGAACTTGAGTTAACAGGTGATCTTTCGTCCATCGGTATTCAGAATCTTAAGGTTGATTGAAGGTATGCATATTTGAATTACCAATATTGCGTGAGGAAGACTCAGTAACTTCATGTACCAGTGTATAGAAAGGATTGGTAAATTCATGTTCTGTATCGTCTGCTTGATTATCATTGTTTTCCTTAGCATGAGCATTTGTTAGAGTTGTTGGTTCTGATGTAGGTTGAATATTCATTAAAGGGTGTGTGTCTTGTGGAACAGAATTATCGTTGGGAGAAGAAGACTTGTTGACATGAGAAGTACCCGTATTGAAAAATTCATCGTATAAAGGACCAAATAAAAAATCCAACTCTTGTTGTGATGGAACAGTTGTATCTGTTGAAGGAGAAACATTTTGTAGTTGTGGGTCGGGGTCAGAGTTGTCATAATCTGACGCCTTTTGTCATTGAGGAACGAGGCCTGAAGTGTCATTAGCAACAGACGTCTTAGACATCTCTTTGATCTCATCAAATCTAAGATGGATGGATTCAACTATCAATCTTGTTCTCTTGTTATAGGCACGGTATCCCTTTGACTGACTGGAGTATCCTACCAAAATGCATAGATCCCCTTTTTCTTTCATCTTATCTAAATTTTCACCATCTCTGGTTAGATAACAGGTACAACCAAAGATGTGAAGGTGTTTAATTAAAGGTTTTCTGTCATTAATGATGTGATATGTCATTTTCTCATGTGTTAGGATGATGATAGATCTGTTTTGAGTATAGCATACAGTTGCAATGGCTTTAGCCCAAAATAATAAAGGAAGTTTAGAAGCCTAAAGCATCGTTCGAGCAGCCTCAACGAGAGTACGGTTTCATCGTTTGACAACGCCGTTCTGTTTAGGTGTTCGTGGTGTAGAAGTTTGATGCTCAATTCCTTCTTGTTTAAAGAATGTATTAAGTGTCTTGTTTAAGAACTCAGTGCCTCTGTCAGTTCGAACAGAAATTACTAGGGCTTGAAGATTTCTTTGGATCATCGTGAGAAAATCTTTTGAAACTTCTGGTGTTTCATCCTTGGATCGTAGAAAGAGAGTCCAAGTGTATCTAGAGTAGTCGTCTACAATTACTAGAATATATTTCTTCCCATTTATGCTAGTAACCCGCATTTGACCACAGAAGTCCATATGAAGCAAATTTAACCTTCCTTTTAAACCTGGAACAATCTTTGTCTTGAATGAACTTCTTTTTGCTTTACTCACTTTACAAAAGGGACATAGTTGATCCTTAACATATTTCAACTTAGGTAAACCAATCACGACATCCTTCTTTGAAAGCAAGTTGATGTAGTCGAAGTTAAGATGAGAAAGTCTTCGATGCCATAACCGTGCTTGAGTTGGTGAGGCTTTAGCCATGAGACAGATTGGAGTTGATGAAGTTGTTTCTTGAAAAGAAATTGTATAGATCCACGATTACCGGTGAGTAAATCGTTACCCTAAAGATCTCTGACAAAACACATAGATTTCCACAAAGCAACCTCCAAATCCGCATCACAAAATTGACCAACCGAGAAAAGATTGTGATTGAGACCTTTGACATAATAAACCCTGTTGATCGTGATATTTCCTTGAACCAAATCTCCATAACCAAGAATTAGAGCAAATTGATCATTGCCAAAATGAACGGTACCTAGTTATTTTTCAACAAAATTGCACAGCAGTGATAGATTG
>BQNB010044068.1:0-45115 GCA_026074375.1 Tanacetum coccineum
AGGATGTCAGAACAGTAATATTCAAATGTCTTCGTTTAAGCTCCAGAATGCATGCCTTTTAGCTAATCTTCACTGAGTACTCCATAATTACTGTAATTCTCAAATACAAATGACTAAGTAACAGTTCTTGCAATAATTACACAAAATGGGTTATTTACACAGGATAAATGATGCTATAAAGGTAACGTTATTTAATGTCATCACTCATCAAGACACATGAAGATTAAGAAAATGGGTAGGACGATTAGTCCCGACACGAAAACGTATGGCCATGGGATGAATCAAAACCAGGTCCGGGTTAACATTTTAGGTGGGTTGAATTTGGGAAACAAAAACGGAAGTGGGTTGAGGTGTAGCAGGCTCAAGTTAAGTTGGCACAGTATCATTGGCGACGGTATTGAATGGCTTGTGATTAGTGGGTTGTGGGTTGTAATAATAGGCTCGACATTAGTTGGGGCTGTTATTAGATAGGACACGTATTGCCGTATTGAGAATTGGTCAAACGTGTTTTCTTGTGAAGTCTTGGCACATATACGCCGTATCTCTTAAGTTGGATACGGCGTATTGGTGAAAATTTAAAAATCTTCAAATGTCTTCGTTGTAGCTCCAAATTCTGCGCATTTTAGCTTGTCTTCACAAAAACAAAAATATCGTTTCGTTAAAAGTAACGTGGCAAGAAATAATTATTTTATTGGTGTTTAGATCAAGACAACGGTAATCACAGTGATTAGATGTGTGTCCCAAATATATGGAGGGTGTAGCACAAGGTTTAAGTTTGTGAGATGTATCAAGGTGGGGGTAATAAAGACACCTAAAGGTGCGTAAAATGCTATAGTCAGGGGTGGTTCCAAATAGACGTAGAAGGTATTTCATTATTTATTGCACTCGAGGGTAAAATATTTAACAAATAAATGGCCACATTAAGTGCTTCAACCCAAAATTTGGAAGGTAGACGAGCCTAAAAAAGTAGGGTTCGAATAAGATTGTTCATGGTTCACATCATCCGTTCATACTTACCATTTTGTTGTGAGGTTTTTGGACAAGAAAAACGAAACCGAATGCCATTAGAAGCAAACAGCTTATGAAAGGCATGCTTGTCAAATTCACCACCATGATCACACTGAAATTACTTTATTTCACACTTAAATTGAGTGTGAACAAAGTTACGAAACAATACAATTTTAGACAAGACATCAGATTTGTTAACTAACGGATAAACCCAAACATATTGCGAATAATGATCCAAAAATAAAACATAATATATAAAACCAGAAAGACTCGGAATTAGGGAAGTCCACAAATCTGAGTGAAAAATGTCAAAACAAGACTTAACCGAAGTATTGGAACTAACAAAAGGAAGCCTCACGTGTTTGCCTAGCCGACAAGCATGAAAAAGAACTAGAGGTTTCTCTTTATTACACGAAATTGAATTACTAGAAAGAAGACGATGTAACACCTCACTCCCTGGATGTCCAAGGCGTTGGTGTCACGTATACTGACTAGTGAGAAAAGCATGAGGGATAGTGGAAGGTTTCATGACTGGGTAAAGATCTCCAGTGCTATCACAGCGGAGAAGAACCCGACAGGTCACAAAATCCTTAAGAAAAACCAAAAGCATCAAATTCAACTGTACAATTATTATCACGAACAAACTAACGGGCATAAATTAAATTCTTGAAAATTGTTATGAGTAATAAGCACGTTATTTAAATGAAGAGGTTGATGTGGTGTAGGCAAAATACTGTGGCCAGAGTTGGTATAGAATAACCGTAACCAACCAAGACAGATGGATAAATGCACATATTAAAAACATCACTAAGACTATAAACATAATCATTAAAGTGAGAGCTTGCACCTGTATCCATATTCCAATTATCAGTGGTAGGACCATGAAGCATCATGGTACTAAAAGCATTTGGCAATAACGTCTCGTATCTTGTGGGATTTAAACCCGACTGCCCTAAAGAAACATTATGAGCCGGTTGTCCTAAAGAAGTTTAACCCGAACCAAAAGTATGATCTGAGTATCCAATAGTATTGGGTTGTACTTGCTGATTTGGCCCCGATTGAGGAACATAAGAATGGGCTGGCTGAGTGACATAAGGAGATGGCTGAGTTGGGCCAAAATAGAAACTAGGTGGGCTAGTATAGCCTATCAAAGTCTGGACTGGGCCAAAAGCGATATGAAGTGCCACGGGTTTAATAGTAGGAGCCCGAACCGTGGTATTTGTCCCAATGTTAACATTTGTACCCACAATATTATTCCAATGATATCAAACTTGAGTCAAAAAAGTTTGGTGAGTTTGGATTAGCGCTATTAGTTGTGCTTGAGTTTGGATTAGCGCCAAAAGATCTTGTGGATTAGCAGTGATAGTCATGATGATGGGTTAGTCGTACTATTTTGATATGGTAGTAGGGTTAGGGTTATAGAAAACAAATATGCACTTGTAACACAAGTTTACTTATCACGTGCTAATAACAAAGCCAATTCTAACGACTAACTTGTTGGTGCAACGTTGACTAGGATCTCCTTTATGTTTTAACGATGACAAATAAACGTTCGCAAAACCTAAAATAACAAACGATAGCCAAAATCTGTAAAATCAGATTTGCAAGTCTGGCGCGCTGGGCACGCGTCAGTGTATGGCCAACGCGCCACATGCGAAATCTATTTTACGGATTTTGCTTTGTCGGCTTTCCTCTTGCCCTACACATGTGGAAACTTCAATAAAGGTATGTATATGATATTTGAGCATTTAGGAACACCCCAAATGAGGTTTAAACTTGGAGAGGAGCAAACACGAATCCTACCGTTTTTAAACAAAACACCAACTCAATTTTTTTATTAAACGCCTCTAGCCAAGGCCGAAACTTCTTTCTAAATCTAGCACGAAGTTACTTTCAACATTCCATCAAACGAAAGTATTCATCTGACCTTAATCAGGATTTACGTTGTTCCTAGTCACGTAACGAGTTTTACTCCCTTATTGGTCAAACTAAGTCAAAGGTCACTTTGTGTAAACGCATCCTTTCCCGTTATAAGATATGATTTACTTGAGATGCAAAGCACCTAGCTTGTTTGCATCAAGATGATTAGTGATCAAATCCATTGTTGACTATCATGGATTAAAGTCTAAATGACTAATTGAGTTTGTGGTATGTTTGGAGGATAATCATGCTTTGAGTTTTCTCACCTCCTTACATATAAATGTTTTACAAACTCACACATGTATTCCTCACATGTACAAGATGACTTACAAACTCCCACACTTCAACCTACAACACTTCTATACTACACAATCCTACAACACATCCTTCCTAATCATTTGTATACCCTTCTTACCCAACAAATGATTATATCCTTCACACACTCTAAACACTCTTTTCTTAAACCATCCCATAATCACATATGCCCACTCTATTCTCTCTTATTGGCAATGTGATTATAAACCTAAATCAATCCTTTGATTTCATCCTAAACACCATCATCTTCATACTTATCATCTTCTAACATTCTTCGTGCCTAAACTACTCTTCACATAAACCTTCCTAAATAATACCCACATGGAACAACTCACATTCCATTACACAATGTACCCTCCTTGTACTTGTTGTACTTCTTGTCCCTTTCATTTCAAACACAGGCTCCTCCACATCCCATCAAAACATTCTCCACCACATATCTACTATTTACCTTCTTCCTCACAAACCATTTGAATTTCACACACACACACACACACACACACACACACACACACACACACACACACACACACACACACACACACACACACACACACACACACACACACACACACACACACACACTCTCTCTCTAATCTTAGCCATTGATTACACCACTTCATCAATCCAACTTACCTCACCCTCTTATCCTCCCTTGGATTGAAATTCAAATCTCAAAACAAACACATCTCCCTCTACAAATAAACACACTTCCCTTTTTTACAAACAAACACACTTCCCTATTTTCGAACAAACACACTCCACTCTCTAAACAAACACACTCTCTATCCACCCTTGATCTTGCCACTTCACCTATCAAACTTACCTCTCTACATCTCATCTTCACTCTTCATTTCAAACAAGATCAATAGCCTCCTTTCCATCCCGTCACCATCACATCATGCCAACTCATACACAACCCAATTCTCCATTTCCAACATGTGTTTAATAAATTTGAAATTTAAATTTCAAATCTTCCCCCTTTCTCTCCAAGATAAGAATATATATTGGAATATTATCTTATACCCAAACTACATTTGAGGAATACCCAAAAACCTTGTTTGATTGTTCTTTTATCTCTTTTCAATATCGGACAAGCAAAAAGGCTTTTAAATACTTCACAAACGCTTTTATCAAATGGCTATTTGAGTTGGTTAACATTGAGTATAAGAATGATTGAAAGGTCATAGCGTGAAGTTCAATTGGGGGTTCAACAAGTGCGGGTATTTAAAACGCCAAAGTCTCGAAGAAAGTAATTTGGGAATCTGGCACACTGGCCACGTGTTAACGCATAGGCAGCGCGCCACTCGCGAATTACTTTCCCACTTTTGGGACTCTTGGCCTATAAATACCCCCTTTTGGCCTTTGTATTCCTCAGCTCTTGCAAACATTCTTTCCTCTCTTTTCTCTTATCTTATCCTCTAAGCCTAACATCTAAGTATTCCAAACTTCTCATCTCATCATTCTATTGAATCAAACACATCTCCACAAGAGAGCCACACAAGTACCTAATCCATACTTGTGTGTTTTATCGAGGGTCTTCTTTCTCATACCCTTTCTTTAGAATCGAGTCTTTAGGTTAGGTTAGGACTTGATTCATCTATCTTCTTTCAATCAATCGAGTTATAAGGGAAGTCTTGTATCTGTGGGATCAAGCCTAGATCATTGAGATCTATGATGTGGGTTGGTAAGCGTTCCAAGGGAAGTCTTATGTGTTTATGGTTAAGGTCGAATCAATGTGGTTCTTAGGGGTGGATTCCGAGGGTAAAATACCGTAGGTAGTAACTCTTCTTTGTGAGCGCTGATCTTAGTGCATATCGGTGGAGTTAAACAATAATACGGTTTGTAGTCCACCATAAGGATTATACTAGAATAGTATAGGTGTCGTGGATTCGCAACTGGACGTACGGAAGGACTAAACCCCCATTCCCGAACCGATATATATCGTGGTGTCTTTCTCTTTCTCTCTCTCTCTCTATCTCCATCTACATATTGTTTCTTTGCTAAGTAGATCATCACATCACTCGGCTCTTTCGAGACTTGAAGTTTTATAAACTTTGAAAAAATTAAGAAAACCGTATTCACTTCTACATAACTATTTTGAATAACAAAGACAAAGATCAAAATAAAAGAACAAACCAACGAACAAAGCTGAAAACAGTCGACTGGTTATCACGTCTGAATATAGCAACAAGAAGTTAGCAAACACGATATCAGCAACTCGATTCAAACACAAACGCAGCAAATCAATGGCAACAACTTCGGCAGATACGAAAACACCAAGAAGCAAACCACGAACAAAACAAGCCGACTGTTTTATCAAAGTAAACCAACGATCGACTGAAACACTTGTAAATATGACGACCGATTATCACAACAACCAACGATCGTTTGAAACCTGTAAATAAGTCGACTGGTTATCAACAAAAACCAACAATCGACTTCACCAAACAAAACCAACGTATCGACTGGTAATCAAGCCTACCAACGATCGACACACATAAAACAAAATAAGATAAACAAAAAGGGTTGTATGTGTAGTGCGTTTAGGGTTTCAAGGAGCGAAAATATTTTGAGGGTTGAATAGTGTTATGGATCGACTTTACTCTGATACCATGCTGATACCATGTAAGTGTGTAATGTCTATCTGTCATTCATAATAGAGTCGAGTACATATATAGTGATATAAAGACTAAGCTAGAACTTAGACTTGAGCCCAATACAAAATACAATCCAAACTATAGACTAATAAAAACATCTCTCAATTTTAGTAACTATAATCACAAACTTTAATAGGCGCGTAACACTGTTTCATTAAACGAATTTACACATGTTATAACTTTTATAAGAATTACTAATGGTAATGTAATAAACCTAAACCGTGTTTAATTTATATAATTAGTTAATTACAATACATTTTACGTAGGATGTTGTTCATTGTTTACGTAAGGTATGTAACACATGTTTAGAGAAAGATTTGGGGTGGTTGTGTTGTTTGGTTTTCCGTGTTGAACGTTAAGGACCTAAAGTGATGATTGAGATCATGAAGATCGAGTAACACTTAAACAAAACATCTTTGTAATGTGTGGGTGTTATTGTGTGTAACTTTTGTGTTCAAGTGTATGAACTTACTTGGTGAAGTTGTGAGGAATGCCTTTTTATTTATAATGAGGCATTAGGGTCTATAGATAAACCATTTGATGAGTGATTAATAGTTGTGGGGAGGCCGGGTGGTGCTGTCTCCTTGGCTCGTATAGGATAGTGCTTATCGTGTGTCCCACTCTCAGGTGTCAGATGGAACATCTTAACCATTAGTGACAGCTGGGAACAACGGTCCCCTACATGTGTACTCATGCGTAGAGGAGAAGCTACTAGGCTAGGTGTGGCCTGGGTTTGTGGTCGGGCTTCCTTCAGGTGGGTGCTGATGGGTATCTGTATTAAGCTTGATCTGAGCGTGAGATTAGTGGGTTGGGCTACTCATATTATCATTCACGTACTTAGCCGGTTTATGATACAACTTGTATGTGATACATCATCGGTAAGCCTATATTCTTTTTGCCGAATAATATGAGTGAGCATAAACCAAACCGCAAACCGAAAAAACCAAATTGAAAAATCGATCCAAAGAAAAAACTAACAATGCGATTTTGAAAAATAGAAAAAACAGCTTTTGCGGTGCGGTCTCAGTTTCTACCAAAAATACAAACTAAAATAGCCGCACCGAAACAAACGTAATGTTTATCGGAGCGATTTACTATTAGTATGAAAAAAATTACGTGATTATACCATTTTTACGTGATTACAATATAACATTTCGTATCATGATGGATGTTGTGGATTACTTTTGTATTAGAGAAGAAATTTGAAAGGATAAGAGCATAATACTAAACTAGACACCCGTGCATAACAACGAAATTTTCTAGCAACATATAGTTGTAGTGATAAAAAAGAAGTTTATGGGTTATAAACGAAAAATAATAAAAGTTTAAGAATTTGAGGATTAAACATAATGTTTTGAAACCTGGTTTGACCCGGCCGGTACAACTAATTGAACCGGTTCTGGTCGAAAAACGGGTCAAATTAACCGGTTTTTATATTTTCGAAACCCCAGTTAGACCCGTCAGGTTTGAAGTGAACCTGGTCAACCCGGTAGCCCTGAAAGACTGAATTGACCCGATAGTTGAACCGGTTAAACTGATAACCTAATAACCGGTTTTCAAAACATTGATTAAACACTATTTAAAATTTTTGTCTTAATTTTTCAAACATTTACAGTAAAATTTAAAGGTTTTTTTACATAATAGATACTATAGATAAGGTGTCGAAATCAAGCGCGTCTGTCTCTATCCCCCGGATAGTTTTTAGCTGGCTACTTCACTATTCATCGACAACGATTTAATCCTACTTTATTTCCTCCCTCCCTCCTTCCTCACAAACAAAAAATAAAAAAACATTACTTATTCTCAAAGAAAATATCCCAATTATATATCAAAGAAAAAAAAAATATCCCAAAAGAAAATTTATCACACGTTACTCCAATTTTTATGCACACAAAATTTCGATCCTTTTTATTCTTCCCATTTTCTTCCCCAAAACCTGAATCATCATCTCATTGATTCCCCTAAATTGTATAATTTTTTTTTATATAATTTTTGATTGAGGGATTATTTATTTATCTATATATGCGTCGATTAATGGATTCAAATGATAATAATTCAAATTCAAGCTCTAGCTCTACCTCAAACTCACCGACGGTTATCAGAACCACTTCCACGTCATCTCCGGCACCCATGACGTCATCTCCGGTTAACATGACGTCATCATCTTCATCATCACCAGCTCCGTTTCCGATTATTAGGTTTTTACAAGCACCTGTTACTACTTTAATCGAATATTCAGGTCTTTTAAGACCCAATAATAATAATAGTAATGAATTAGAAAGCTTAATTCCTAATAATAATAATAATAATCGTAATTCAAGCTCATCTACTCCTGTTACTGCTACTAATAGCAGTAGTGATAGTGAAAATAGTAGTGGTAATGGTGGTGGTGATAACGGTGAGGTTTCGATTCGGATAATGAGCGGCGAATCGGTTGCGGTTAATGGTGGTGGTGGTGGTGGAGAGAGGGAGGGAGGTGATGTAAGTGGTGGTGGTGGGAGTAATAATAATGGTAATGTGGATTCGGCGTATCAGCAGAGATACGATTTGCAGCAGGTTTCGCGCTGGATTGAACAGATTCTTCCGTTTTCGCTCTTGTTGTTGATTGTTTTCATTCGCCAGCACTTGCAAGGTTGTTACTTTTTTCTAATGCGCTTTGTTTAATGTTGAGTATTACTAGTAGATTATGTCGCCTTATAAGTGTTATAAAACTCGGATTACAAGGCCGGAAGGGAGGCTAGTTGGGCCGAACCAGCTAAATCGTTTTGGTCAAACTCACTCAAAACTTAGTTTGAAGTATTTGGGAGGTGTTTGTTTTGCTTATATGTGGGTTTATGAGCTTATTTGATTTCGGCTTATATAACACAAGACTCAATTTTTCGGCTTATTTTGCGACTTGTGGGGTTATATAAGTTTATTACAATATGATAAACTTATATAAGCCCGTAAGTTTCAATATAAGCCAGAAAATTGGGGTTTATGTTATATAAGCCGAAATCAAATAAGTTCATAAGCTCACATAGAAGCCGAAACAAACACCCCCTTGAACAACTGTGTCAATGTTTAAAATGTATTTCTAGGGTCCTATGATCAATTCAATGAGCATGTCATACATATAATTTTAAATTATACATACAAAAGTTTCAGTCCGGTATTCCCCGATTACTCCCTACAAGGTAGCTGGCCGCTAGTTTTACAACCATGATATTAACTCTAATGTATTAGAGTTAGCTATGTAGCATATGTGGTGCTTGTGTTGAGCATCTTTGAATTATGTATCTGTTAATGACGTGAGATGTTGTGGTAATAATGTGTTTTGTATGATCGTTTATAGGTCTCTTTGTCACGCTTTATATAAGTGCGTTCATGTACAAATCAAATGATATTCTACGGAAGCAGACTGCTTTAAAGGTATTGGGCTACTCCCATTGTTTTATTTTGGTGTTAAATGCATGAATGTCGGTAAACTTTGTTGCTTGTTGAGATTTAAGATTGAGAAACTTTTGCAGGGGGAGAGAAAGTTATCTGTTCTTGCTGGATATTCCATAGTTTTCATGCTTCATGTTATCGGAGTTTATTGGTGGTACCAAAACGATGATCTTTGCTATCCTTTGTTCATGGTTCCACCAAAAGCAATACCCCCGTTCTGGAATGCTATATTCATCATCATTGTAAATGGTACGCTTAATCTTTGTTATTGCCTCTTCTCTATTCATATTATGATAAATTTTTGATAAAAAGTGAAAAACAATAAAAGGTGAGAAGAAATATTGAACGAGTTTATTTGCATTCGTCTGTGACCCTCCTTGAATTTGGTTATTAATATGATTATGAATGAATTGAAGGTTTGTTTCAACAGCTATGTACATTCAGGAGTGTTTCATTGTTCTTACGGGAAAACTAATTTTTGTTTCTTCCAGATACGTTGGCGCGGCAGGCAGCAATGGCTTTTAAGCTGGTATTGCTTATGTACTATAAGAATGGCAGGGGCCATAGTTTTCGTAGGCAGGTAATGCAACCGAACTTAATACTTTGTACCATTTGTTACATTAATTGAGCTTTAAACAAATACAGTATTCTTACATGTCCTAATAAAGATATTGGCATTTCAGGGGCAAATGCTGACTCTGGTTGAGTACACTCTTCTATTGTATCGCGCATTCTTACCTGCCCCTGTCTGGTACCGATTTTTTTTGAACAAAGAGTATGGGGGCCTTTTCTCTTCCTTGACAACTGGGTTGTATTTAACCTTAAAGCTCACATCAGTTATTGAGAAGGTATGGGTTTCCATCTTTATTAAGCTCCGACATAAAGGCATTAAAGGCACTATATCCTCACACAATATTTTTCAGGTTAGCTCCTTCTTTGCTGCATTAAAGGCACTATCACGAAAAGAGGTCAATTATGGATCACATGCAACACCAGAACAGGTACGATGACGGAATTTGGACTTTTTACTGATTGAAATATCGAATATAGCATGGAAAGCGTTTTGGGCATCTTTTAACTCATGTTGGTGATGTTAAATGAGATAGAATTTATATCCTTGTAACCATAGTACTTAATATATGGTTTTAGAATAACCTTTATACATGCAAAGAAAATCCCAAAAATCAATGTTTTTAAGTACTTGCATACTCTCTGTATTTTCTGTTATCCAAGATTTGCAAGCATAATGTAGTTGTTTTGAGAGTCAGAGTAAAGTAGAGTAAAGTATTTCGGTAGCAAAAATCATTAGCTCCTAACAAAGATTCATGTGCTCTTTGAATATTGTGGGGTAATTTAGATATCAAACTGAACACTTTTTAAGCTACACTTCTAGTAGGATCTTTTTTTTTTTAGGATTTTCTGCTTGTTATATTTGTCCTTGTAAATTAACTTGGTTTTACACTAGCAGGTGAGTGAGGCAGGAGATTTATGCGCTATTTGCCAGGAAAAGATGCAAGCTCCAATTTTGTTGCGCTGTAAACATATTTTCTGTGAAGACTGTGTTTCAGAATGGTTAGCAACCTAACAATCTTCCCATTTGAAATTTCTAGGCTATATTACATGTGTATTAGGCTAGATTGATACCTAACTGTATGTGCATGTGCTTTAACTTACTCTAGATATCAGACTAAAAACTCTAAATGTAAAGGTCCATTTTGCTCCATTTTACTCTGGCGACCGAAGATTTAAGTATTTGAACTAAAAGATTGAGGAAATTAATATTCATAGATACAATCCTGTGAGATCCTTAATCAACAGACCACACTCATCTGAAGAAAGACCTGACTTATTGATCACTATTGTTTTAGACGACAAACTAGTGGCTAAAAGATTTGTGAAACTTCTAGGAGCAACAAAGAGAATTACTGAACTTTCGTCAACAACGCAGAAAATTATCGTGTTTCCTATTGTTGTCAGCAAAAGAAACACCGCTGATTTCCCTATCTCAATGTTTTTAAACTCATATGTAACCCCCTCCCCCCACACCCCCGAAATCAGTATGTGGTCCAATTTTGTTTGAAGTTTTTTTTTATCATTTGCCAAATAGCTGAATGGTGATTGGCTCTAAGATTATAGGATTTGAATTCGCCTCACATATCTTTTTGTGGTTTCCCTTACATTCATATCTCATGTTTCTTTAAAATTTTGTTTCTTATTGTTTGCAGTCATGTGTACCCTTGAAATTAGATTGAAAAAAACATATAGATTCTGGTAGATAAAAACTCTCATTTTACATGAAATATTTTGAAGTAAAATACGTTTTGAAGTAAAAAACTCTCATTTTTTGACGTAAAATACCACTTTCAGGATGGAAAGTAAAATACGTTTTGACGTTGCTTCTATAGAACTGGCAGTGTAAACAATTAAACCCAATATTGGTTACCAGTTCCTTAGGATGTTCATTAAAATGCTAAAATATCATCTTTAATGTTGGGAGTGTTGAGGGTGGTCTGCTATTTCCCCCTGGTTTTTAGATCTCTTCAGATCACACCATATATTTCGCATTTGAAAGCTGTAATAAGCATGTCAAACTCGTTACGGTTTCTGAATTATTTTCATTTTCAGGTTTGAAAGAGAAAGAACTTGCCCATTATGCAGAGCGTTGGTTAGACCAGCTGATATACGATCATTTGGGGATGGCTCAACGAGTATGTTCTTCCAGTTGTTCTAGATTTTCATCCATCTGGGTATGCAGATCTGTGTGCTTTCTTCAACACACTTTTCCATGGAGCTTCACGTGATTACCCAAAGTTACATAACCAGTATTGCTACTACAGTAAATTTTTGGCATCCTTGTCCCCTCAAATTGTACAGTTGAGCTTTACTTGCGCCTTCAAGATATATAGTAATATATTAATACATATAATACTGTTACATACAATATTACACATGAGAGATCTCTAGTCTCTACAATATCATTTTCAGACTCTGCATTAATCTAGAAATACACCAATTATGTGTACGAATGAATTTATAGGTTTTCGAACCACTATAAAATGAACATGAGGCTAGATTTCGATATCGATATGAACATGTATTTGCTTTGGTAAAGGCTGGTAGCAGTTGGGATCAACTTAACTTGGATACTCAGTTATATGGCCGTGCCTGCATTTTGCACTGGTTTATATGTTAGCTGCATAGTTTACGCATGTTGTATTGCTAAATTATTTTGTTAATAGCAGATGGTTTATTGCAGCAAGCCTAAAGTTATGACTACTGGTTAAAAAAAATCATTTAGTATTAGTATTGTGAGAAACCAGTGATGTTTATGTAAGCCATGGCACTACAATTTTCATTTAGAATACTTTGCTGCAATATTGCTTTAATATTCGAGTGATTTAAGGGATGAGCTCGGTAGACAGACCGTACTGAACCGGTGTTACCAGATTTTGTCCTCGCTTAAAACGATCGAGTCCTGAACCGGTGTTACTAAAAGGCCTACTGACAACAACAAATTATAAATATATACATTTTTGATACAATACGACGTCATATTGTATCGGGCCGAAAACATTAGCCCAACAACGAATGAAAATGGCCCAAAATCAAATATAATAAGAAAAGTTACAAAATGGACTCTCAACTTTTAACTAATTACGACTTTTTTATATAATAAACTTTATTTAGCAAACATATAGCACATATGTACCGATTCATTCAGATTAAAAAACACCATCGAAAAGATCTTTGAATTACGAACAATCGAGCTAAATATTGAAATGCTTCTCACATACGCACGATTTTATAAAAAATGTTGAAGTTTAATATAAATAGGAAATAAAAAAGAAAATTTACAAAATGTACCATCAACTTTTAACTATTTACAATTTTCTTATATAATAAACTATATTCCTCAAATATATACGCTCTATAAATAACGTATACTTCGCCCTAACGACAAACATTTATTCAAATTCCGTGATTGTTAAAAAAAATGTTCAGTGAAATAAAATACATGTATTGCCTACAAGTCAGCCCCGCCGCAACGCACAGACACATTTCCACTCAATATTCATTCGAAATAAATTCGCAAAAAAAATTATGCCCTGCGACAACGCGAGTATCTTGCTTGTTTTCATCAAAAGCAGGCATGGAAGGGTAATGCATGAAAGTGGCCTTAAAGGGCATGAATGATAATGGCCAACAATTTTCCGGTACGAACTGACCCAATCCCGAACCGTTGTCAGTCTGTACCACTTTTTCTTTTCGATTATGGGTAACGGAACCGGGCCGGATTTTGAAAAGCAGCACCACTTCGGTGTCGTACCGGTGCTGAGATTTTGGTGGTCATGCTCTTCTTTAAGTGGTCTTATCAATGAATTTCTCAATATTTTTTGAAAAGAATCAACGAAAGTACATTTAATTTTATTTTAGGAAAAAATACAATGACAGATACACAAATTTCAACCAGATTAACACAATCTGATTATACAGCCATTAAATAGTTGCCAAGAAACATGCAATCGGAATAAATTGCTCGAGGAAAAAATTAATGGGCTAATAACTTGAAAATGTATTAAACTTGTCATTTTTTGTTATTCTATATAGTCAACTTTTTTTTTGCTATTAAATGACAAACTTTACAAATTTCGACTTTTCCATGTACTGTGTTACCTGCTGGGCTGGGCAGTTAACCGGTTGCATTTCATGTTTTAAAAAAAAAACCTTATGCCACTCAGATATATCACTCCACATAGGATATCCACATCACTTATTAACTACCAAGTGTTTTTCATATTTAACTTTCAGATCCACTCTTTCTTCTCTATCACATCACTTTCACCTAAAATGCATACCCGACCAAAACCCTAGTTTAATAATCTGCCAAATTCATTGTCGTTTTCACATCTTTATTAAGATTGATTGGTGCAAAAGGTTGGTTATACTTTATTTTCTTTGTCCCCTTTCTTATTTTTAATAATATACATGCATACAGTTTAGGAAATAATTTAATTTTTAATAAAAAAAATTACAGGATGGCACCATCCGGGTCCCGAGATGCAATTAACATATCTTATGAAGAGCTTGTTGAATGGGCTGAAGAAGAAGCGCAAACTACCTATGTTCATAATAAGTTTAACAGTAAGGTGAATGATGATTCTATTCAAGTTGAGAAAGTTGCTGATAAGGGGAATAAGAGATTGAATGATGATGCCATTCCAGTTAAGAAAGCCGTGGATAAGGGTAAAACTAAGATGGTAGAAGATGACCATCATGTTAAGAAGCCTGTGCGTAGAAATAAGGGGATTGTAATTGAAGAAAATGTGAACCCATCTGTTATGGATAGTGTTACAGATAGTGAAACTGATCCAGACGTTGGAATTAACTTCACTTTGTATAGTGACAGTGATAGTGAGTATTCAGATAAGTCAGTTGACTATTTATCACAAGGTGAAGATGAGCTTATAGATCTTAGGAAGAGAAAAACTGAGGCAAAGAAGGCCCCTAAGTCATCTAACAAACAAACATTACCTGACAAGGTTGGTAGTTCAAGTAGTATTAGGCAAAGGAGGGTCTATGAAGTTGGTGATAGTGAAACTATTATTGAGCATGAAGAGTTCATGGATGACTTAATCACAAAGCTTAGAGACGAAGGTGATGGTATCATTGATCCATTCAAGATAGTTGAGTCTAAAGTGGAAAAGTATCGGATACATGATGTCGACACTCACTGGAGGATGCGAAAACCACAGGTTATAATTTATTGTTATGTTCTTGTTTATAAACCTTCTTTGTTAATTGTTAATTAAATGTTTTAAGTGTTATCTTTCTGCTTCTAATATGTACTGTTATATTCTAGGTTGGTGACAAATTTGTCAATGTCGATCAACTTAAAGAGTGCCTCACTTACTATGCTCTTGCAAATGGGTTCTCACTATGGTTTTATACAAGTTCAAAGACTAAGCTTATTGCTAAATGTGGTTTAAGACCTGAAAAGCTTAAGGAACAAGAGAAAGGAAAACAGAGAAAATGGAAAAGATACCCAAGTACAAGTACAAGTGAAGTTGAAGGCTTAAACTGTCCATGGAGGTGTTACGGGAAGGAGATGACTAATGAGAAATCCATTCAGGTTATATCAATGAGTGATGAACATAGTTGTGTAAGACATTTTAAGTATGGAACATTAGTGAATTACAAATGGATTGGTAAGCATTTTGGTACTAAGATTAGGCTAAATCCAGAAATTAAGTTACATGAAATAGCCGACTTAGTAATGAAAAAGTACAAGTGCATTGTTAGCCCAACACAGTGTAAGAATGCCAAAAGATGGGCTTTGAATAAGGGAGAAACAACCATTAAGGACTATTATGGGTATATTAGGTCTTACGGTAAGGCTATTTTAGAATCAAATCCTGGTTCAACTGTTAAGGTTGGTGTTACAGTTAATCCAGATGATAAAACATATTTCGATAGATTCTATGTTTGTTTCAAAGGTTTGAAAGATGGATGGAAACTGGGTTGTAGAAAGGTTATTGCTTTGGATGGTTGTTTTCTTAAAAAGCCAAATGTGGGTGAAATTCTAACCGCTATTGGTCGCGACGCAAATAACCACATTTTTCCTGTGGCATGGGCTGTCGTAAATGTCGAGAACAAAAATAATTGGAGTTGGTTTCTGGATTTACTTGGAGATGACTTGGATATGCCCACTGGCAATGGACTAACCCTCATGTCAGATCAACACAAAGTGAGTATCTTGATTGTAAACATACTTAATTTGGTTATTACATGTATTCTGTTCTTACTGAGATGACATGTAGTAATATGTGATTAACCAAATGTATTTATTTTTTGAAGGGACTCCTTGAAGCTGTAAAGGAAGTCATGCCACACGCTGAGCATAGACAATGTGCAAGGCACATTTATGAAGGTTTTCGGAAACAATATAGTGGTGTTGAGTTTAGATGTTTATTTTGGGCAGCTTCTAAGGCTACTTATCCGGGATTGTTCAACAAAATAATGGACAAGATCAAGAGAGCCAACCCAAATGCTTATGAATATTTGGTGAAAAAGGATCCTAAGAGTTGGTCTAGGGCTTATTTCCAAATCGGTACAAACTGTGAAGCGGTCGAAAATGGTTTTAGTGAATGTTTTAACTCTGTAATCTTAAGGGTGAGGAACAAGCCACTAATAACCATGCTTGAAGCTATCAGGGTCATAGTTTTGGAAAGAATGAATACAATGAGGAGGTTGTACGACACTTGGACTGAAGACATATGTCCAAACATACAAAATAGGTTGGAGTTAACAAAAGATTTGCACAGGTATTGCTCAATTCCATTTAACTTTATTTGCAGTCCATAGTTAACAAAATATCGAGATAATTATGAGATCACAATTTTATTAACATTTAAAAAAAATTAGGTTTTGGCATGTTATACCTACTGGTGGACAATTGTTTGAAGTGAGGAATGGATCTGAAGCATTTGGTGTTGATGAGCAACGCAGAACATGTACTTGTAGATTATGGCAACTTTCAGGTTTGCCATGTCCTCATGCTATAGCTGTTATTTTCAAATTAAATAGGAGGGCAGAGGAGTATGTTCCAACATGTTTTAGGAGACAAAGTTTTCATGCTTCATACCATCAGTACTTGACACCAGTAGGTGGGATGACCTTTTGGCCAGATTGTAGTGCTATGTCAAGAGTATTGCCACCAAAACCCAAAAAAAATACCCGGTAGGCATAGAAAGAAAAGAATTAGGGCTGCAACAAAAGCACAACCAGGGTATCTAGGACTGGCATTACTATGACATGCTCAAATTGTTTCAAAAAAGGTCACAATAGAAATGGTTGTAAAAATCCAACTGTTGTAAAACCACCATGTAAGAAAGGCCGGACAAGAAAGGAACAAGTAGGGGTTAGTTCACTTTTTGATGAACCACAGAATGCACCGGTTGTAGATGAACAAGTGGTAGATGAACGACAGAATGCACCAGTTGTAGATGAACAAGTGGTAGATGAACCACAGAATGCACAAGTCATAAATGAACATTCTAGTCAGTTTGAAATTAGCGGGTCTAGTGATGGTAAAAGTAACATACACAAGGCCAGTAAAAGGATTAATAGTAAATCTAATAGAGGGGGATTTGGAAAGAGATGCAAGTTGGCACCAGGTCCTAGGTTTTCCAGATTGGGTAGCTGGTTTGGTTTGGGACAAGGTCAATTGGAGTCTGATCCAAGCGAAGCTTCAGAGAATGCACAAATAACTCAAAGCAGCCAAACAACAAAAGACCAAGGATTTCCAGAGCGAGAACAACAAGCTGCACCAAGACCAAGAGTAAGGCTCAACTTTATCATACCAAGACCAAGGAGCGAAAGAATTAAAAAAAGAAAAATGGCTAAGAATGTGTCTGGAATAGGTTCATCAAGTTCCAATGCTCATGAATTGAAGTAATTGTCCAATGAATACTATGTTATGTATGTAACTATTAAAAACCATTTATGCACTTCTTTTGTATCTAAGTGTTGTGCAACTACTTTGTTATGGGCGTATGTCATGTAAGGATATCGTACTTTGTTAAGTGTGTGACTTGTGCCATAATTTTCCACATGTTAAGGCATAATTACTTATGAAATGGTATCCTTTATATATTTACACTGTCTCATGTTTGATTCAGAATTTTCATAGATTAAGATTATTGATGTTATACATATTACATGAAAAAGTTTTGACACTTTGGTCTGGTATTAATTGTGTGAATATTTTGGTACCTCTTCTGCTCTTTCTATGGGATTTTTAGTGCTGAAACATATATAACAGGTTGTTTGGTATTCACTTTATGCTAACTGTGTCGCTACTGGTGCGCTGCAAACATTATCTGTGTTGAATGCCGTGCATCATAATTTGTGAAAGATCAAAGAGCCTGCTGCTGCAAAAAAATTTATGAGGACTGTTTGGGTCATATCAGGTAGTTTCATATATAAGTGCACACTGGATACGAAATTCGGTTTATATATACAAATTATTGTGATATACTGATATAAGTTTTGTGAGTAGCGTTGGACCAGAACTGCTATATTTATTAACCATTGCCTTGTGAATGGGTCACTTTAGAGGATGTTTGGATTAGCTTATTCTTCGGGCTTATGAGCTTATTTGAAGTTGAAAAACCTCATAAGCTAAGTTACTTTCTTCGGGGGCTTATGAGCCTAATAGCTTGAGCTAATTGCTTATATAAGCTCATAACCGCAACTTAATCCATAAGAGATTTGGGTATACAAGCAACTATTTTTGTAAGAAAAAAAGATTCATGTGGAAATAACCTGCTCCACGTAGGACCAGCAGGTCAAACAGGTAACACAGTACATAGAAAAGTCAAAATTTGCAAAGTTTGTCATTTAATAGCAAAAAAAAAAGCCCAAAATTAATCTTTGTTTTTTTTGTCGCCTCTGATCACGCGAGAGTCTTGTAGGCTAGTATAACGTCTCTTTTCATACTCTTTGCTTGAGTCGATCTTTAACACACTGTTGTTAATTGGAGTCAGTCGCTAAAATCGGTCATTGTATGGCTTCGCTCTCCCCTAAGTCATAGGCTGGCGTGTCTCTTTTCGATAAAAAAGTTTTTAGTTTGTTTTTGGTAATAGCCTAATAGATTAACTAATATTTAATATTTCGATGACTTCTAATGGCTTACATGGATGCGTGATTTCAGTCAATGATGTAAATTGAAAAAAAATGATAGATGGAATTTTTTTTTTTTAATTAATATTGTACAAAGGGTTCAATGCCTATAGAATATATTTAAGCATTGTTTAAGATTAAATAATGTAGAAAAATAAATTTGAAAAAAAACTAAAAAGATGTAAAAGTAAAGTCCAAAATAACTATTAGGGTGGATAGTGGTTAAATGAGTTGTGCTATACTCAGAGTCTCGGCTCGTGGTTTTTCGGTGGTAGGCAATAACAACATTAGAGGGCCCCTATTTCACTTGTCAATATAAAAAGAAATTGCATATAAACTTGAATTATATGGCTCATATACGTATAGTATTATACGTATTTAATGCAAAACTACTAATAATGTGGCCCCTTTTAAGTGGAGGCCCTGTGCGACGGCACCTACTGCACACCCATCCGAGACCCCTCAGTATCACTCTAAGGTTGTGTTTAACAACAAGCGTTTTGGAGCATTATAGAACGTTTAGGAGGGTGTAGGGACAAGCGGTACATATTTGCTAGTTTGACAACACTTCAACAAGCGTTTGAAACATTTCCAACTGCTCCAATCTTAAATGCTCCTTGAAGAAGCGACAAACGAGGTAAGCGTTTGCTTTGTTTACACTTTATAATTGTAGTTATAACTACGTTACAAAACACGTTTTTAAACAAACAGCTACTGCTTACTACTAACTGCCACTAGTACTGTTTACTGCTACTGTACTACTTACTGCTACTGCTACGTGTCGCCAAACATAGTCTAAAATGTGTGAGGTCTCAAGTTCAATTCCTGTTAGGTGCAAACAAGATTGAAGTGGTCATGCTAACCTCCTGAAAAGGGAGAGCTTTACCTGTTTTGAGTCTGTGTGGTGGTGGTTCAAACCCGCGGATTAATCAGCCAGAAGGTCAAAATCCATGGTTACCAAAAAAAAAACCCAGAAGAGTAAAGTCCAAAAAAAAACCCGCGGATTATCACTCTTAGATAAGTTGACACATTTACATCCTTCCTTAGTAAACGTCAGCCATCGTACTTCAATGAGGACGAACGATGCAATTATTTCTCTGTTAAGTGCTACAAGGCTAATTGCATCGTTATCCTCATGGATGTATGGTGATTGTCTTTTACTAACGAACGGATGTACATGTGCCAACTGAACGAAAAAATAATTGCAAGTGTAGCATTTAACGAAGAAATAATTGCGCTATTCATTCTCAAAGATGTATGATACCTGACTTTTACTAACGGAGAGATATACATATGCAATTTATCTAACAAAAATGTATAGTATTCAAATAGGTAAACACATAGATATATTTTAGACTTTATTCAAATAAATATGTTAAAACTCGACAGTTTGAAAAACAATAGAAATCTAGAAACATGAGAGCTGTTCTCCATAACACATTGGTCATCTTAAATTGTGTCTGCCACCAAATGCCATTAGTGTCAAAGGAAATCCCACCGAACTAAAATGGGTAGATTCTCCTAAGTTGACTTTTTTTACTTTGAAAATATAATATTAAGTTGACTAAATTCGCAATACATCACATGATGCCTCCAAACCATTCACATTTCGACATGAACAAAACACAATAAATTTTAAAGAAAATGCGATGATAATTATTTGGGCCCTGAAGAAATGAGATTTTATTATGATGGTGCTCAAAGTGGCATATCTTGATGTTATCAAGAATCACCAACCCATTACATTGGTGTCATCGAGAAAGATAAAATATATATGAGCAAGTGATAATTCAAGTTCCATTCTCTTACTAGTTGTTACAAAACGAGGTGGAAAGTAGTTTGCGCATTGCGACGGCCTAAATTTGTTTTTTCATAAGTCGGAAGATGTTTTTATATACTTTGTCTAATGCTTTTATAGTTAGGGTGTGGTTTACCTATTTTAATAATTATGATGTGTTTTTTTTTGTTGTTTATTATTTTTGAAGGTTCATTTTGTACTGAAAATTTGCAACAACACGACAACTTAAACACCTTGAAATGGTCTTGGTTTGTCTGAATGCCTCCAGGCTCCAGCCTTAAATTAACTTGTATCACGAGTTAGGCTAATTACAGTGCTGACACAAACTTAAAACGTTTTAAAAAATTAAAATATCAACGCATGATGTCACGTATGGATCCCGGAAAATAAAGTATTGATCGTGTTATGTGTAGGTAGTATTTATGATTTTAGTCCGGTAATATACTAAATATGTAACTCATCAATCGTAATACACACCATCAAATTTAAAGTTGAAAGTTTGGTCAAGTCCATCGAATGACTTGTACATATTCATTGAATTTCGTATCGATGCGGGTCTTGCGGACTCGCAAAGAGTTTTACAATCCCCTAGGCAGAGTACCTAATCGTTGCAGTGTAGTATAACAAGGACTCGGGGGTTGTTATCATTCTCTAGGGGAATAGTGTGTGAAGGCTCGAACTAAATCTAACAAAGATCTAAGGGGTTGAAAGAAGATTATTTTTGTATTTTTATATTTTATAGAAAGCAAGTAAAATTCTGGTTTTAAGAGGTAGGTTTTAGTTTTTAAACAAAAATTACGTCTAAACTACTTTGGTGGAAACTCATATGGAAAATAAACGTATGTACTTAATCACGCACTACTCCTTAGTTTGCGTCTCCTAATCCTATTGCTTTGTCACACTTATGATGATCTGTGTAAGTATTTTCTAGGTCATGAACAGATTACACGAATTCGCTGTTTATGTAATATTTCGTTAAGGCAACGCACATGTAAAGTAGTATGAAGACTATTACAAGGCCCCTAAGAGTACATTACGTGCATTAAAACACTTAAGAGAGATCAACCATATTAGGGGTAAGGTAGTATGAAGACTATAACCGATGGTATCCTTTCTACACACTCGCGTTTCCCTAGACGTCTATGCTAATGTAATATTTTATAGCTAGTTTTCTAGAGCCTAACGCGCACATCTATCACAAGAAGCAATATTAAGAGGATCTACAAACTAAGTTTCATGGATCTAGCCTAGCATGTTAAAAAAAAGCGAAGAACATAAATTAATCAGACAACACATAGACATATGAAAAGATTAAAGGATAAATGACTTCACTTGATTAAAACATGAGTTAAAGGGTGATACAAGAGGGTTTTTAGGCCCTAAAATCGACCCTAAAAGCTGCTACACTCGAACCCTAATAATATTAATCGTTTCTCCAAAGTTGCACACAAGTTCCACCCTAAAACCCTAAACACGAGTTTGTATATATAGGAAATAGGTCACGACGACGTCGCAAGATTCCTGACGTCCTCGCTTCGCCGAATCTTCTAGGGTTTCCATTGAGGCGCTTTCATTCTGACGCCGTCACAAGTTTCTCGACACCGTCGCTTGTATGTTCTGACGACGTCGCTAGGAATTGCGATGTCGTCTCCAGGCACTGTATGCATATTCTTGAAACCACTTCGTGTAAAGTTGCAATCTTGTCCCGTTTCTTCCCAAATCGAGTCCAAGTCACGTGTATTTCCTCCAAGAGCTTCTCAAATGCTAAAAACAAAAAAAGAAACGATTAAGCACGTATTTTGGGCATATTTGCATGATTTAGGGGGTTAAATGACCCCGAAAAGTGTATAAAATGACACCTTATCAAATAACTTACACTTGGGATTTGCTTGTCCTCAAGCAAATGGGCTTTTCTACATAGACAATAGCAATATCAGAGGCATTTAACTTACTTTTCAAAGATAATTTACAACACAACAAATTAGACCTCGTAATTAAAAGCACGAAAAATATTTATTAGCACCTCACCCTAAGTGTTTGGATTCTCTCTTTCTCTCGGGTGTATAATGAATTATAACAATAAAAGAAACGAACAATTAACACTCATTACCTGTCATAGCATATAAATTACCGTAAGCTTGGTAAAGGATCAAAAACCTCCACCGCAATTGCGTAAGCACCTAGGAATTACTATCAAAGAGGTCTTTAAGGGGTTGTGGCGTAAGGGTGTAAGTTAAATGAAAACGGAAACAGATAGGATATATTTGGCTGAATTTGGGATGATGGTGAGTTAATTAAATACAAGAATACACGTAGGCGTTGCTAAGCCAAGACTCGACCACACTAGTGCTAAGATATATAAACTTTACAACTAACTATCTGATATACACATGAACATAAGCAAAATGACAGCCCATACATTTTGTTTTCTCTCACTTTTTTATACATTTTTTGGTACACTTTTGCCCTGCCATCTGCTGAAACATAATAATACATGACTTGGGATTTATAAACATATCCCTATACTTGAGTTTTAGAACTCATAATTACAAACTAATTAATGACCTGAATTGCGAGGATAAAAAACATAAATTTGATTCATTTTCTCCCTTGTTTATATTTTTTTCGTACACATTGCCGTTGTGGCCATTTGCTGAAACATATACGAGACAAGAATTATTAGGGTTGGTAAATAAATGCAACCATTAGCGACTTGAGTTTTAGAAGCGTCATAATTACCGGAGACTAGAACTAATGGAGGGGCCCGGAAATTGTGGCGATGGGGGGGGATGGGGGGCGGGAACATAACATTGAGCAATTACGGTACACTTTGGGGTAATAAAACAGACTTTATATTTCTAACCCCATCACATTCATAAAATCAAAACAACCATAAATCCCAAATCTCCAAAACCGTATAACACTAATCACAAGTCTTGACTTAGCAACCATGACTCAATACAAATTAACAGATTTATATAAACAAAAATGTACTAAAAGTTGAGTACATACAAGTAAGGCTAAAAAGCGATTAGTGGTGTAACAAAGGGATAAGGGGTTCAAAAAATGCCCTTCATTAATAATTCAGAACCCACCAGAAAATTATGAGAACTACAAAAAGGATAGGCTCGGAGGGTTGTACTAGGGGTATCTTGCACTAAAAGTGATTGCCTAGCTATGGTGTGGGGATAGTTATATGATCGGGGAGACCATAATAACAAATACATGTTTAAAACAGGGTTTATCCTAGTGCCTCTTATCATTTAGCAAATCATAATCACACAAATGCGATCTCACTAGCGGTCTCATGATGAATCACAAAAATAAGTTCTAGAATTTAATATACTACCGGTACACTCTCATATAGTTTTAACCGATACCAATGCTCCAGAAAAAAAGACAAAACCACATATGCACGATCAAATACATGAACGCGACACATGCCATTGCTCATTTCATAACTCGAGCAAGCTAAAGGTGAAACTATCTTAGGCATCAAAGATGGATGCCTGAATTCCTAAATGTCTAGGGGCGAACCTTACTTTATTGGGGTGGAATTTTTTAGAGTGGTAGGGTTTTTGTGCTAGTCATATACTTCTTATCCATGAGACGCTAATAATACTTAGTTTTCATCGGTACGTGCCATAAATAATTTTAAATTTGGGTTAAAATTACCTTCTACGCTATCTTTTGGTATATTACACATTATTTTTTAAGGACAAAGCAAATGCAATTGAAGGAATAGTTTCTAAGGCTTATTTTCCCCTACACTTAAATTGAGCATTGTCCCCCCATATTCTTAAAAGTACCTGAATAAACGAATAAAGGGAAAGAAAAAGGGAAAAGAAACTAGTACTCTTCTGGTTTTGCTCAATAATGAAGAAGAAACAAATGATAAGCTGGTTAAATCGTCATCTAAGAATCGACCATATGAAACTCCAAAGAACTCCAAAGCTTCTTCTCATCAAATATAACCTGAAAATCAAAGACAAAAAATAATACACCTAACGTAAAATCTGAAGAATACTAGTAATCTTAAGATCAAACCAAGAACAAGAGTGAGATGTGAGTTATGATGTTAGAAAGAACTTGGATGGAAAATGGATGACTGTATTAATGAAGTGTATGGAAAAATGGAACAACCAACCCTCTCCAAGACTAGGAGAGGGTCTATTTATACTCTATTTGGGCCGGCCATGGGAAGAGTTGGGCCTCCCATGAGCCTTGGGCCGGACTAGATTACTAATCTAATCATGATACTAACTACGAGCTAAGACATGTTACAACTTGGAAGTGACCGACACTTTTCGTGTTTCCAACAATCCCCCCCTAAGGGAGGTCACTCCAATTTACAAATTTTAAACCTAGCATATTATGCTTTATCCTTAGTCTTTAGCTCGTACTCTTGACTTTCTCTTGTGAATATGTTGTGGTGATCATTGACTTCTTGGATTGAGCTTGTTCCTTGAACTTGTATTTGACATAAGTGTTATAGATTAGTGATTTCTTCTATCTTCTTCTAAGATCCAAACCTGTATTTTCTTGATCTTGTGTTTGTGTGTAAAATCGGATAGTGTATAAATCCGATTGTGTTGATCGTGTGTCGGTTAGAATTTTAGTCCTTAAAATACATTGGTCAAGTGGTAGATTGGTTCTAGGTAAGATTAGGACTCGACATTTAGCTTAGTGTCGAAAAACTAAGTAAGCGACGTGTAAACAGTTTTCTCCGCCTAAAGGGAGCTTGTTGACATAGTGAAATCTCGAGTCGAAAACTCGGGGAGTAGAGTAGGGCGAAAAGGAGCTTCGTAGCCGGACCACTATAAATCTTGGTGTCTTGGTTTGATCGTTCTATCCTTTACTTTCTTTATATTGTTTACGTTTCTTATACATTGTTAGTATTGTGCTTGTGATTAGTTAGATATATTCTTGGTTTAAATCGTTGATTGATCGAACATATATTTGAATCTAACAATTTTAGAAGCAAAATTTTAAAACACCAATTAACCGGTAAACTATTTAACCTCCTTTTAGTTTCCACAAAAAGAAAAAGAAGAAAGAAACAACTACTCCCCTGGGTTGCTTAATAATGGAGAAGAAACATATGATAAATGGATAAATCTTCATCCAAGAGTCGTCCACATGAAACTCCTAAGAACTTCTGGGCTTCTTCTCATCAAATATAACCTGTAAAACGAAGACAAGAAACAACTACACCTGGCGTAAAATATAACAACCCATAATTTTTATCAATGTAATTATCCATCTATTAAATTAGATACACTTGTCATCAATGTAATATCTACTTATTAAATTAAGTACAAATAACCATATTTCCACGGGAAATAGCTTATCTTATTCCCCACTATTATGCGCAACGTAACATACACAACCTAAGTAAACACTCACGCAACCTACCTATAGCCAATTTCAACAACGTTTACTAAGCCATAAACCGTTAATAATAATGTCAAGCAATATGTTTAGAAAACTCTATTTTATCATACGTTTTTTATTTAAACGTACTTTTCAAAATGTTATTACAAACGGAATTTTTCAAACGTTAACGTTTATAATCAACACCCTAATAATAATAAAATTTTACATAAAAAGGTGAATGTTCAAGCTTGCAACGCATTTTGTACAAGTGTACAATGCATAACTTTTGAATATTAATTCCCTCCAAAACCAATGTACAACTCCTAAAGCTCAAAGTACAAGTTAAAAAACATGCATAAATTCAACTAGGTCATTTTCCCACCAAAATCATGTTTTATTTCTAAAACCACCACATAACGACACTTTACAACACTTAAAGACAACTTTCTAAACCAAGAAACTAAACCCTAAACAAAACCAATTCTAACCTAAAAACCAAGACGAAAACACGTAAACACCTAAAACTATTATAACCTAAAAAATCAAGCACCTCAAGTAGATCCATGAATCACCTCCTTGCACCCTAGCTATTACTTGGTCACTACTCTATAAGCACCTTGGCCACCACTCCACTTAACTTGGTCACCACTTCCAAGTAAACTTGGGCAAAACACTTTTCTTTACACTATATAATAACACTCATACATACAATACACTTTCAATTCCACCATCAAAACTTCATAAATACATTAAAATCATATGCTTACCATGAGCCAAATAGAAGAGAAGAAAGAAGTTTTAAGCTAAAGTAGATAGCCACAATTTAAGAAGAAAGAATCTTTGATTCATAACTTAAAGTGTTCGACGCTAGTTTCATCAATTTGACCCTTCAAGCTTTTGTAAGTCTTCCCCATGTTCTATAAACTCTTTATTGTTTTTAGATTATACATTCAGCTCTTATCCATCCCTTATGATCTTAGAGAATAAGCCCCTTAAACCCCTAAATCTTACTCATTGGTTTCCTAAACCAAACGCACTCTAAAAACCTAAAAAGCGTCATTTTAGTTATCTAACAAGCTATAAGCCATAAGCTGTTATAATAAGCTATTTCCAATAAGCCCAAATATCATATCCTATAAGCTTAAAACTAATCTTAAGCCTAAACCCACGAGTTAATCATTTTAAACCAAACGAACCCATTTTGGATTTTTAAGGCTCACAAGCTCGTTTATCATAAGCATAGCTTACAAATATACTTATTTTTAGCTGATAGTAATAAGTCAAAACACCGCATAATTAATTTCTAAATCAAAAATATCAATAATTATGGTTTTTCCCGACTAATTCGCAATGTTTTCATGCAAAGGGGTATATATTGGAATTTCTTTGAAACAAAATAACTAGAGGGCGGAAAATGGAATTATCTAAGTAAAACTTCAGGGGTTAGTTTTTGTCATAACTTGAAAGTTAAATGTTTAAAGTTTCAGAAATATAATTACAGTGTAAATTGTATAAATATATATATATATATATATATATATATATATATATATATATATATATATATATATATCTAGGGTATATATTGTAAATTTTCATATTCCAAGGGTATAAAATGTAATATTTTTTTATATTAATAATAACAAATATATTTATAATATTATAAGACTCGATATTTATTAAAACCCACCTATTGTTTCGTTACATTCGTCGATCGAAACCCTAATAAAAATCAAATATGTAGAATATATAACATAATTTATCATCCGCTAGCTTTTTGAAGAAATTAAAAAAGATAAAAACCTTATCATTTAATATATAACGTATCACGTACTAAGGGGGAGTTTCAATGTGAGTGATTTCCTATGGGAGACTTTTTGACGAGTTATCTGTATTTAACGATTAAAGTTTCTAGCTCCACAAACTTAGACTACATACCTATGGATTATGATAGCCCAACAGTGATACAAATCTTTATACAAGTTATCAACCAAAAACCGATAAACTTTATGAAATCAATTTGAATATAAACAATCGAACCTAAGACTTGACAGTATTACCACCAGTTGCATACGAGGCTGTTTACTATCATTTGAAATAAGATCAAACCAATATCAACAACCTTGAATAAGGAAAGTCCTAGTTCCCAACTTTACATGTTTTTTCTGGAATCCCCTCAGAGAGATACTCTAGCTATAAACCATGAATACATGTGTTTTCCAACGTATCTAACTTGATAATATTTTCCTAAGTTTGCTTTTTCACAGCCAATATTTCTTAATCATGAACCATTAGTCACTTGCGAGTGAACGTGAATATTGTAATATATTATTGCCTAAGTTACCTCTATTTTTCATGAGGTATCCACAACATCTTTGGGTAGAGGCTCCCACCACATCTTTGGGTAGAGGCTCCCACAACATCTTTGGGTAGAGGCACCCATATGGAAACAACTTCTAATAACTTGAATTATGGTTAATGTTTGGTTGCATAAACTTAGGGCAATAATACTGTTTTCTATGATAATTGTAAATGCATGCAAGTATTACCACTACAATGACTTGTATTCAACTATTACATTTCAAACCTATAAATTTCACTCAACCTTTGTGTTAACCCTTTTAGCATGTTTATCTCAGGTAATTAAACAATCTATGGCACGAAGTGGTATTGGACTTGAGGACGTCCAAACTTGTTATCATTCAAACTTTATGTTTTCAATATACTTTAGGACCTTTTTTGTAAAACTCTGTTTATATTAAATGATAACTAAATTTTCTAAAACGTCTCTTTATGAGTCGTTTTCTATGATTGTGACTGTTGATTCATGAATTAATATCCCAAAACTTAATTTCCGCTGCTATATGTGAAAATAGGGGTGTTACAGATTGGTATCAGAGCCTCGGTTATAGAGAACAAGGTTAAAACCTAAACTATAACTACTTTTTCCATCCAAGGAAGTCCTCCGTGCCACTACATTTCCTGAATAGTATGTAAAGAGATTTGCGTAGCAAATGATACATAACTATTAATTATATATAAATAACTTACGTTATTTTTCCACTGGGTTGTTACACAGTTATGTCTACATCTACCCACCCTATTATCGTCCCATCTGATTCTGATATTGAGGATGATTTTTCCTCTACACATACTCCTGACTATACTTCGGCTTCACCGGACTATTTCCCAGCCTCACCAGGAAACACCTCTCCTGATCCTTCAGATGATTTATCTAAGTATCTTTTGGCCTCACTAGCCATCTCACCTTTTCACAATGATCCGTATATAAAGGTCATGCAAGCATATAATGCTACTAGTAATGAATCACCTACTCCACCACTACAAGCTTCTATTGCTCCACCAACTATTTTGCCTCCATCTCCAGTGTTACCACTATTACCAATGTTTGATCCCCAAGATTTCTTTCTTCTTGAAGAGATTCTACCACCTCAGAAATGAGCCCGTTTCCTATCATCTTCCTCTACTAATCCTTCTGCTCCGCCTCAAGTATTTGAGATTGGAGAGAATTATCATGGCGCTCCAGACACGTCTTAGATGAGCTCCCTCTTGAGCGCATTGAGCATATGGAAGATAAGATAGAAGGTCTTGGTAATGGTCGAGTCATCATACACCGAGATTTTGACCAATTAGAAACCGAACTTCAAGAAGCCCGTACCCAGATTTCTGGATTTCAGAGAGAGCACATAACGCATGACGACGAGATTGCTCTTGCTCGCTTCAGGATTTCTACTCTAGAACTAATCATCGAGGATATCCAGGTTCGCCACCAATCAGATATGAAGAGTTTTTTTGGATACAATCCATAAACTCAGGAACCACAAGGGAGGACCACCAGACCACTAGACTAGATCGTTATCATTACAGCTTTTGTTTAGATGTGTAGCATAAGTCATCATGTAACCCACCGCATTTAATCATGTCGGTTAATTGGAATACGACAACAAAATCTTCACCTCGTAACATGTCGTTTTAAGGACATCAACACGATTGATTAACGTCTCATTATTCTTCTCGTTACTTCTTATGATTTCAGAAAATCATACCACAAGTGTCGGCAATGCTTGAATAGGATGATTTATAATCGTCTAATTGAAATGAATTAGGACACTTTTTCATTTGAATAAGGAAATTATAAATCACCGAACCATAAATTTCTAAATTCTTATTTACATGGATTGGGACGCCTTTGGATGTAAATAACGATTTGCAATTGAGTGGGCTTAAGTGTATGGCATTCGTACGAACAATTTTCTTTCATCCGTTTGTACGAATAATTCCTTTTCTTGGTTCATTTAATCATTATCATGAGTCTCTAGACTTCTTTCGGTTTGGAATTTGTTCATTCCATTATCTCCGTGTCTATCTCTGGAAGTCTTAAATTCCAAAATTCTCTGTTATAGCTTGCAATGTGATATCAAAGAATGATCACAAGTCTTTGTATAATAATGAGAATTTTCATACCTTAACTTGTGATATGACTATATCATATTATGGATTCTTATTCTATGTTGTCTTGTATATATTGATAGAATGCCTCCCAAAAGAACATCAACATCTGCAGCACCAGCTATGACTCAGGCTGCCATCCGGCAACTAGTTGCTGACAGTGTTGCTGCTGCTCTGGAAGCACAAGCTGCTAACATGGCAAATACTGACAATACAAATAGGAACCCCGAGCCAAGAGAAACTCCTGCTGCAAGAAAATGTACTTACAAAGAGTTTATGAGTTGCCAACCTTTCTACTTCAATGGTACGGAAGGAGCTGTTGGTCTCATCCGTTGGTTTGAGCGAACTGAATCAGTATTTTCTCGTAGCAACTGTACCGAGGACTGCAAAGTGAAATTTGCTACTGGTACTCTCACCGAAGATGCCTTGTCCTGGTGGAATTCCTATGCTAAACCTATTGGAATAGAGCAAGCCGACAAGATCGCCTGGACTGAATTGAAAAGGCTCTTGACCAATAAGTATTGTCCTCGAACTGAAGTCAGGAAAATGGAGGACGAATTTTACAACTTGGTTGTAAAAGGAAATGATCTCAAGACTTATGCTAGAAGATTCCAAGAATTGGCAACTTTATGTCCAAACATGGTTCCAAATAATGAGAAACTTATGGAAGTTTTCATCGGGGGATTGCCCCAAAGCATTGAAGGAACCGTTACTGTATCAAAGCCTTAAACTTTGGAAGAAGCCATCAACATAGCCCAGAGGCTATTGAATCAGGTGCTAAAGCATGGTTCTGTGAAAGGAACCAACGATCACAAAAGAAAGTTTGATGATAGAAGGAACACCACCACCAATAACAACAACCACTACCAAAATAACCGTAACAACAACAATAACAACCATTACCACCAACAGCAGAATAGAAGATAAGAAACTGTCAGGGCTTATGCTACCACCCCAACTGAGAACAAAAGGTGTACTAAAAATAAAAGGTACACTGGAACTCTTCCTTTGTGTACAAGATGCACCCTGCATCACACAGGATTTTGCACTGTCAAGTGTCAGACTTGCAACAAAGTGGGTCATTTGACCAGGGACTGCAGAAACAAAGGACATCTATCTCCAAACATTACTCTATCATCCAACTAAATCTCGGGACGAGATTTCTTTAAGGTTGGGGGACTGTAACAACCCTAAATTTTCATCAATGTAATATCTACTTATTGTATTAAGTACAACCATTTTTACGGGAGTATTTTTTTGTTTTTGTTTTTATTCCATCCATTATGTAACATAGTTTACATAACCAAAGTAAACAAGCTCATGCAACTACCAATACCAACCCCATCAACGTTTATGTCAAATAAACATTATAATATGTCAAGCAATATGTTCAAATATCAATACATTATCTATTTAACGTACCATTTATAACGTTTTTATAAAACGAACCTTATACATTAATATTTAAACCCAAACTCTAGTACAACTTCTTAAAACTCAATACACAACCCGGTTATGCACAATATTCAAATTTAGCCGTTTTCCCTCCAAATTTCTTGCAAGCCTCCAATGCACACTTTTCTCTAAAATCCTAACCTTAACAAGTCCTACACTAACCCTAAAACCTAACCCTAATCCTAAACCCGAAAACCCTAGCAAACCCGTTACACCCTTAAACTAGTTCATAGTAATCAGAATTTGATCCGTTGATAAAACATAGGATCTAGGAAAAATCAGTAGGCTTTGGGTATTAAGTAAAAATACTAGGTTGTAGCCCTATGTCTTGTGATCATTTTTCCGATTGACTCGACCCGATTCGATGTCAGATGAATTAGTTATAGCCGAAAAATGGGGAAGTTGAGAGGGGTGGAAGGGGGGGGGAGTGGGGAGGGCGGGGGGGGGGGGGGGAGCCCCCCCCCCCGCCCGAATATATGAGGGGGCTGGGGGGAGGGCAAAGGTGTGCAAATTCTGCACACATGTAGTAAATGGCTGTTATCTCTAAATTTTTGTATAGTGACCCCTAAATATGTAAAACTAAAAGTTGTAGAGGACTCAAATATCTAACCACTCTACCTAGACCGATTAATCAGAATTACGGTTTGTAAATGACAACCATTTTACCGAGACCGATGTTGGCTGTCCAAAAACAGCCATGACCTTTAATGATGTATCAACCATGCACCACCCTAAATCCACCATGACTCACCACCTTGCTAGCCACCTTCAGCACCTTGTCACCACCCTAGCACCTTAAGCACCTCAAGCACCTCAAGTAGTTCCTTGATCACCACTCTACCTTTACTTGGTCCCTACTCCATTCACCTTGGTCCCTACTTCAAGAAAACTTGGTCATTACTCCTTCTCTACACTATATATACACGCATACATACATACTCTTTCAATTCATCTCAAAAACTCATCACATACTCAAATGAAGCTCTAAACAAGTCCAAGGAAGATTAAGAAGAAAGTATACAGCAAGTAAAAGCCAAGAAACAAGAAGAAAGAAGTCTCTTGATTCATCTTTTAAGTTTTCAAGCTGTTTTTGCTCCATTCGACCCATTTTCATCATTTCAAGTACTAGTAAGCTTTCTATTTTGTTCTATAAACTCTTGCCTTGTTTTAGAACTTTCATAAGCTTTATTATATCCTATATAAGTCACTTGTTTAAAGCCTTGAACCACAAACCATGCATTTTGGTTTTCCTAAACCAAACGTGCCCATTTTGATCTTTCTAGTTCACAAGCTCTTTCTATAAGCTTTAAGCTTGTAAACTTAACTTATTTTAGCTTATTCTAATAAGCCATAAGCTGCAAAACTCTTTTGGATTTCAAAAATATCAATATTATGGTTTTTGGACTTAATTCGCAAATGTTTTCATGCAAAGGGGTATATATTGTAAATTCTTGAAACATATAACTAGAGGGGCTGAAAATGTATATATCCTAAGTAAAACTTTCAGGGTGTTATTTGTCATACTTGAAAGTTAAAGGTTTAATGTTTTAAAAATATAATTAAAGGGTTAATTTTGTAAATATATATATATATATATATATATATATATATATATATATATATATATATATATATATATATATATATATATATATATATATATCAAGGGTATATATTGTCATTTTACATTCTTAAAGGTATAAAATGTAATATTTTTATATTAATTATAAAAATATATTTAAATATTATATGACTTGATTTTATTAAAACCCGACACATTTGTCGTTATCTTTCGTCGCTCGAAACACTATAAAATCAATTATGTTATATATTTAACATAATATATCATCCGCTAGCTTTTGAAGAAACTTAAAAAGATAAAACCTTATCATTTAATCTATAACGTATCACGTTACTAGGGAGTTTCATGTGAGGGGTTTCATTTGAGTAGATGTTTTGACGAGTTGCTGGATTTACGATTTAAAGTGTCCTAGCTCCTCAAACGTTTACTACATGACCTCTGGATTATGATAGCCCAAACAGTGATACGATATTTTCACAAGTCATCAAACCAAAAACTATTAAACTTTACGAAATAAAGTTTGTAATATCAACAATCAAACTAAGACTTGACATATTACCCCAGGTTGCGTGACGAGGCTGATTACTCTCATTTGAATTAAATTTCAAATCAATCAACTACCTTGATAAGGTGAGTTCATAGTCCCACCTTTACATATTTTCTAAATCCCATAGGGAGATATATGCTATAAACCATGAATACAAGTATTTTCAACTGTATGCTATCTTGATATATTATAGCCTAAGTTACCTTCATTTTCCATGAGGCATCCACAACATCTTTGGGTAGAGGCTCCCACCACATCTTTGGGTAAAGGTCCCACAACATCTTTGGGTAGAGGCTCCCACCACATCTGTAACACCCCCAAATAGGGTCGCAACGGAATAATGTGTCCGGGAGCGTTACTTCATAGATTAATGACACAAGATATGAGAACGACCTCTAAAAGAGTCGTTTAAAATACGATACATTGGATTTATTGAAATTGTTTAATACAAAGCGCAACGGCTTAAATTGTTCAACATTTGATAACAAAGATTTTAGATCATAATGAAAATCCCAAGATGTAATGACTCCAAATATTTTATGCATGACTCCCAAAAAGAGTATCCCAATGTATCCTTAGCACCTCGTGCCTCATTGACCTGAGAAAACATGCTTTAAAACATCAACATAAAGTTGGTGAATTCATAGGTTTATGTAAATATAATGTAGGACCGCAAGATTTCCAAGTGTATGATAATGCAACAGATGCAAACATCACAAAGTGTAATTACGTTTCCCTAAGCTCATGACACTGAAGCTCGACATGTATGAATTGCAATATAAATTGCCAACATTGCCCTTGATGATGTTTGATGATGTTCAACCCTAAACATCCCGAATCCGACATGGTATACATCCGTTGGTTCACTCCGTGACACCAGTGAGAGCTACTCACCCGGATGGGGATGTCAATCCCAAATAGATCTATTTATAACATTCGCGCTCCCACAAAGAAATTAACAGTTCATGATAATGGGCTCAGAGGGTTATCGCTACTTAGGCAAACACGTAATCATGATAAAATGTACACTTACGTCCAATTTGTAAAACAATGCATGTTTCTCACCCCAAAAGTTGTAAATCATTGATATAGTAAAACATGAGGCTATGAACTTACCTTAGTGAATAAACTAGAGTATATGAATCAAGTAAATGAAAACGTCACGGATAAGACCGAATGCAACCTAATTAAATATAGGCCGTATGAATACAATGTTCTTAATAATACTACATCACAAGTTATATAGTTACACCACCACCTAATAGTCTTTGTTTAGTTTAAAATGTCAAAACAACGTTTAAACCGTACTTTATTGAATAAAGGTGTTTGTATTTGTATCCGTAAAATAAAGTGTGGTTTTCGTCTCACAATTGATTATTCATTAATAATATATGTTTTAATATTATTATTGATTATATAATGATATTATATAATTAGTTTAATTGTTTTTATAAAAATAGTGCACAAAGTTTTATAAACCTCGTATCTTTATCGTTTTAACTCCGTTTTAAGTGTTTCTTATGTCCACGGTTTTGTATTAAGAAAATCTATCAAGATATTATATTTATAATGTTTAATCCACTGATGAACAGTAACTCTTACTATTCATAATAATTTATAAAACTATTTTTATGTAATTAATTGTATATAACTTGCAAAATGCATAACTTAGTCATTTTAATTCTGTTTTTCGAGTTTCTTACGTCCTTGGATTCCTTATGAAGAGCACTATAATTATAAAACATTTATTTTAATATTTCAGATATGTAACAGTAAGTATTTATATAAAATAACTTTTATAAAAACACTTTTATACATTTAATTATTGTAAACTTAAAAATGTCATATCTCCTTCGTTATTGCTCGGTTTTTCAAGTTCCTTATATGCTTATGATCCTTGTGATAAGTACAAATTAAATAGAATGTAAATTATATGTGTTTACACACGAATTCAAACAGTAGGCATCAAAATAGTTTGTGTGTTTATGTTTTCTAAAACAAGTTTTATACTTCTATTTATTAAGAGTTTTTGAACAATTCTTTTACCAAGTTTTTTACCATATATCTTACCTATATTAAGTCCCTTAAAATTCCATAACACTTGTCCAAATGAAACCCATGTACTCATGATCTTTTTATACATAAACTTGTACATAGACCTTCAACACCATATAATTTGCAAACTATCCATATAATTTATTTAGTTTTTATACTAAGTGTGTACTTTTGTTTCAAGTATTATTTCACCACATATGTAAAGAGTTCTAACCATTATAAGCTTCCAAATACTTTATAAATCACAAAAATGAATCTAGGTGGTGTTTAACATATATAACAAGTATGTACACATAAAATGATGAATGAATGGAAATGAAATACTTTAAATAGACCTTATAGGAGATGAGTAGAATGATAAACATAAGATAAAACCCTAGCCAAGCTTCCAAATCCAAAACCCTAATCTAGAAAATCCTAAATAGGTTTTCTTGATTAATCCTTGTTAAACCCAAATCCAAGCTTGCAATACCCTTGAGTAACATTAGATATACTTAGAATGAACCCTTGTTTGCTTGGAATACCTTAGAACTAAAAGGAAAATGAAACCCTAACTGATAAGGTTTGGCCATGGGTTTTGCTTATAAAAGAGAGTTTTTGGTGCTTGGAGAATTATTTAGAGTGTGTAAATGACACTAGTATGCTTGATCTTCCTTTTATAGCAACTAGGAAACCTTAAAACAACCTTAAACATACAATGGGAGGAGTGGTTTCAAGGACATGTGTAAGAAAGCTTCTCCTCCTCCCTATGCAAGCATTTGGCCAAAATAGGAGGGGAGTGTACATTGACAAGCCAATTTATGGAGAAGTGGTATAAGTGTGTACTTGTGTAAGACTTATGAGTTGTAAAGGTACAAGTTTTGTAGGGAGTTTTGATTTTATTTCATATGTATACATGTTGGATCTGGTTTTGGTAGTTTATAGATAAGGAAATGAGTTAATTTTTAGGTATTGGGTATAATAGTGGCTATTTGTTTGAGTATAGATGGGTGTTGGTGCTTCCGAGTATGCCTAAATGTATTTTATTGCGAAACGTAAGCATTTTACGTAACCAATAAAAATAAAATATGAAAGTTATAAATTATACTTTAAATAATTATATAACATTTGATTGACGTAAACTTTTATTTGTTTGGTGTCCGTTTACGACGAATGTTGATTTTTAGTTTACGCGATTTAACTATAGGATAATAATTAAAAGTGAACGCGTAAAATTCTAAAAATAAATAATGATAATAATTTAGTCAGGAAATAACCTGAAAATGTGAAATGTTATAGTCTCCACCCATTAGAAGAGCCTTGTCCGTAAGGCTTAAGTTGCAATACTTGATGAAGGTACGGGTTTAGTGAAAAAATGTGGATACTTCTTTTGATATTGGTCTTCAAGTTCCCATGTGAACTCAAGACCTCTCCTCGAGTTTCATCGAACCTTGACAATTGGGATACGGCTTTGCTTTAACTGTTTGACCTCTCGATCCATGATCTCTACGGGTTCCTCCACAAAATAGAGCTTGTCATCAATATGTAGTCCTTCCAATGGAACGGCTAATGGTTCGTCGGAATAACATTTCTTCAAGTTGGATACACAAAATGTATTGTGAACCCTGCTCAACTCTTGAGGAAGTTCAAGCTTGTAAGCCATGAGTCCAACCTTTTCCAAGGTGAAACTTTGAGCATAACTCTATCCCCAACTTGGAACTCCATCGGCTTACGCTTTAAGTCAGCGTAACTCTTTTGTCGATAACGAGCGGCTTGCATTCTTTGTTTGATCTGGATGACCTTTTCAGTTGTCTTTTGGACCATTTCTAGACCGGTGAGTTGAACTTGTCTGACCTTGGCCCAACAAAGAGGTGAACGACACTTTCGACTGTAAAGTGCCTCGAATGGTGCAGCCTTGATGCTAGTGTGATAACTGTTGTTGTAAGAAAACTTAACTAGTGACAAATGTCTAACCTACCCATTTCTAAAGTCGATCACACAAGCCCGTAGCATGTCCTCGAGAGTTTGGATAGTTCTCTCGCTTTGTCCATCAGTTTGTGGATGGTACGCAATACTCATTTCCAAACTAGTACCCAAGGCCTTTTGAAGTGATCTCCAAAAATGTGATGCAAACTTAGGGTCACGATTACAGATGATTGAAACAGGTATTCCATGCGTCGTGACTACCTCCTTTATGTATATTCTCGCCAATTTCTTAGTGGAGTCAGTTTCTCTCATTGGCGTAAAGATTGCAGACTTAGTAAGTCGGTCAACAATCACCCAAATGGTGTCATGGCCTTGTGACGACTTAGGAAGCTTTGTGACAAAATCCATAGTGATGTTGTCCTACTTCCATTGAGGTATCTCAGGTTATACCAACAATCCCGATGGTCTTTAATGTTTAGCTTTGACTCTAGCACACGTCAAACATTTGCTAACTTAGGTGGCGATGTCGGCCTTCATATTGGGCCCCCAATATAGCTTTTTCATGTATTGATACATTTTTTCAGAACCCGGATGGATAGAGTATTTTGATTTGTGGGACTCGTGCATGATCACGGTCCTTAAATCACCATAATGTGGCAACCAACTCCTACCATTTAAGCATAGAGTTCCATCCGCACGGGGTTCTAACTTTTTCTTTAGTATATCCTTCCTGACCATAACTCCCACATCTTCATTCTTGATGTTCTTCGGCTTTTGTGCTTCTAAAATTTGTTTGGGGAGATTCAAACCAATAGTCATGACTAAGGCTCGAACCCGTAATGGCTTATTCTGTTCATTACGGCTTAAGGCGTCGGCCACTACGTTTGCTTTCCCCGGGTGATAACGAATTTCACAGTCGTAATCACTGAGCAACTCTAACCAACGACGTTGCCTCATGTTCAGCTCCTTTTGGTCAAGAATGTGTTGTAAGATCTTATGATCTATGAACACTATACACTTGGTTTCGTACAGGTAGTGCCTCCAAAATTTTAAAGCAAACACCACTACACCAAGTTCCAAATCATGAGTAGTATAATTTTTCTCATGAATCTTCAACTGTCGTGATGCGTAAGCGATCACCTTCTCGTTTTGCATGAATACCGCACCTAATCCTTTATGTGACGCATCGCAATACACAAAAGTTCTTAGCTCTTTGAGGGAGAGATAAGATGGGCGCGCTACATAACTTATTCTTCAAGGTTTGAAAAGTTGCTTCTTGCTTGTCACCCCATTCAAATGCGACTTTATTCTGAGTGAGCTTGTTCATTGGCTTAGCAATTTTTGAGGATCCTTCGATGAATCACCGATAATAACCGGCAAGACCTAAAAATTACCGTATCTCTGTTGGAGTCTTGGGAGATACCCAATATTTTATGGATTCAATCTTGGTGGGATCTATGTGAATGCCTTGACTATCAATCACGTGGCCGAGAAATTATACCTTAGGAATCCAAAATTCACATTTAGAGAATTTAGCATACAACTCCTCTTTCTTAAGCAATTCCAGAATTGCCTTAAGATGTTCTTCATGCTCTTTCTTGTTCTTTGAATAAATTAGTATATCGTCAATAAAGACAATCACAAACTTATCCAAATAGGGTTTGCACACCTGATTCATGAGATCCATAAATACCGTTGGTGCATTTGTCAAACTGAATGGCATAACTTGGAACTTGTAATGACCATACCAAGTTCGGAGTGTCGTCTTTGGAATATCTTCTTCACGTACTCGAAGCTGATGATAACCCGATTGCAAGTCTATTTTAGAATAAACACTGGATCCTTGTAGTTGATCAAATAAACCGTTGATCCTTGGGAGTGGATAACGATTCTTCACCGTTAGCTTGTTTAATTCCCAATAGTCGATGCACATTCAAAATGATCTGTCCTTCTTTTTGACAAACAAGACCGGAGCTCCCCAATGTGAGGAACTGGGTCTTATAAATCCCTTGTCGAATAGTTCTTGTAGTTGCTTCGACAACTCTAACATTTCGGAAGGAGCTAATCGATAAGGTGCTCATGCTACAGGTGCAGCACTAGGCATCAAATCGATTTGGAATTCTACTTGTCAAGTCGGTGGAAGACCCGGCAAATCTTCAGGAAATACTTTTGAAAAATCTTGAACGATTGGTACGTCCTCAAGTCGCTTCTCCCTCGACTTGTCTTCAGTCTGATTCGTAGTAATATGTGCCAAAAAGACATGATATCCTTTTAACAAATATTTTTGAGTTTTGGTGCATGAAATGATGTTCAAACGAGTCTCGCTTCCCTAATTACTTCCTTCACCATGAATAATTAAGGTTTCATTTTCCCAGGGGATACAAACAATCTTCTCGGCACAATCGATGATAGCGTGGTACTTTGACAACTAATCCATGCCAATTATGGCGTCGAAGCTACCAAGTTCTACGGGCATTAAGTTGATGTTGATGGAATGGTTTAAGAAGTTTAATGTACAATCTTGGATGATAGTGTTTATCCTAATTATTTTCCCGTCGGCTAATTCGACATCATAATAGTGGTCTAATGTAGTTGGTATGATATCAATTAGGGAACTAAATGCAGTAGATACAAAACTCCTATCGGCACCAGTATCAAATAAGATAGAAGCATATCGGTCATTTAGAAGGAACGTACCCGTAACGATGTTGGAGTCTGGGTTTGTTCCCGCATTGCCCACCACATAAACCTTGGCTGGTGCATTGCCGTTCCCATGTTGATTACCACGGTTTCCATTCTTTAACTCCGGACAGTCCTTCTTGAAGTCCCCCTGAACACCACACTCATAACAAGTGACAGCATTCTGAGTTGCTCTGAAGTTCCCACGGTTGTTATTATTACCATTGGGACCAGAACTTCTGCAGTCACGAGCCAAATGACCGATCTTCTTGCACTTATTACATCTGGGAGCACATGGCCCTTTGTGGTGATAGTTGCATTTTGTACACAAGGGCAATGATCCCGTGTACTCCCTCTTCTCACCAGGCCCAGCAGTGTAAGCTCGCCTAATGTTCTGCCTCTTGTTTTGTTGTTGGTACCCCTGATTGTTCCCAGCATTAAACTCCAACTTTCTCTTCTGCTCAGCTTGCCTTTCAGTAATAGTGAGGAGTTTTTGATCCATCTGATCATTGGCAAACTCAATTGCTTCCTCCATTGTCTGGGGCCGATATGACATTACATTTCCCCGAATCATATCAGGAAGTCCACCAATATATTTCTCAACTTCATCTGATTCCTCGGGAAACATACGTCCACACATCAGTGCAAGTTCTTGAAAACGCAGAGTGTAACTTGTGATATCAGTACCCTTCACTTTTAGGTTCCAGAGCTTAATTTCCAACTTCTTGATTTCACCCCTTGGGCAGTATTTGACTGTCATCATCTTCTTCAGTGTCTTCCAGTCCATAGCATAAGCAACATCTTGAGTAACAGCCTTCATGTAGGAGTTCCACCATGTAAGGGCATTTCCAATGAAAGTGCAAGTAGCGAACTTAACTTGATTCTCCATAGCACAGTTGTTAATGTGGAGCACTGATTCCATCTTCTCAAACCATTGTGCCAACACAACCACTCCTTCAGTACCTTTAAAAGTAAAGGGATGGCAATTCATAAAGTCTTTGTACGTACACTCATGTGAAGTGCGTGTAGCTCCTCTAATTCCAATGTCAAAATTGTGGCTTTCGTCGCCATGTCCATTAGTGCTATTTTGAAGAGTTTCATGATTAGTAAGTGTCGCGGACACTCTTTCTGCGATCAGTTGCTCAACAGCAGCAGCTGTTATTGGGGCAGCAGCCGCAGCAACAGAAGAGGTTCTTTTTGGTGGCATATTGTTCTAAATCACAACAATATAAAACACGTAAGCTTTCATAAACATCACAACATAACATGGGTATAATATATAACAAGATCACATCACACAATGATTATATAACATAACTGGGATCACAACACATAACAGAATTGAGATCAACATAACATAATACAACACCTCATATATAATTAGAAAACATACATGATTGTTTGATACAAGAAATGAAAAATACAAATCCTACTACCGTGCTAGCTGGGTATAAAACCCATAATACTTAGACTGCTAACAAAATGATAGCTATGAATATGACATGAAAGGTAAACCTAGGCAGAACTATCAGCGCCCTCTAGATCATCTGCATAAGTCCCAACTCTATCCTGACATGCCTGAATCTGTCCTAGAGCCGCTAACAGCTGTCTCTGCAGTGATGAAACCTGTGCAATCAATGCCGCTGTCAATGACTCTTGGGCATCAATATGATGATCCTGGATCCAAGTATGAGTCATGTATCCCTGAATCTCATTGTGGACTACCGAACTCAATCCCACAAAATGTGCCCAAGCCTCAATAAAAGCTAGAGCCTCCTAATCCAACAGTCGTGCAGTCTCATAGTGGTACTGTCTATCCTCGACCAATGCATCAACTCTCTAAAATATTCGAGTCTACCTGTCCTGGGTATCCTCTATCACAGCATAAATATCCTGAGTGTCCTGCTCCTAACCCACAGCAAGCTCGGTCACCCTAGTATTGACCCTTTCAAGGGATGTCGGTGCTACCTCCTCAGCAGCCTCTTTCGGGTCTACCCAAACATCCCTAATCCCATAGCTGACCTCCTCAGCTCTCTAACATCTGGTTTTGGTATCCAGAGTGCCGATAAACCCATAGTCTACCCTATGACCTCCAGTAGGCCTAGGAGAAGCAGTCAAACTCTCCCCTACCTCATACCTTGATGTGGGAGTAGTCAGACATAACCTTTTACGAGGTGGTAACTCGGCCTCAGGAATGTCCTCATTACGGTCAACTGGTGGTGGTATGAACAATGAGGCTGGTAGTGGTGGTAGTGGTGATGATAGTAACGATAATGATGCGGGTACAGGTAGTGGTAATGGTGATGATGGTAGAGGTAGTAGTGATGGTGATGGTAACGGTAATGATACAGGTACAGGTGGTGGTAATGGTGGTGATGGTAGAGGTGGTAGTGGTGGTGAGGGAATCTGAGGTAGTGGAGATTACCAAGGTGATAGTGGAGATGGTGGTAGTGATGGTGATGTAGGTGCGGCAGCATACTCAGCAATGCGTGCCTCCATAGATGGTGACATAGGTGGCTCAAGTCTGACAGTCTTCCATGCCCTACGGAGACGTGTCTGAGAAAAAGGGACTCTAGTCCGAGGTGATCCAGGTGTAGGTGCAGGCTCCTCAGCCTCAACTGCCTTTGTATCCCTAGCTGAGGGAACATGATCAACAATACGTACAGCAGAAGGGTCGGCCGAAGCTAGGTGCTCCTTCTCCTTGTCATCAGAGGTCTCCTCATCCTCGTCATCAGTATCATCATCATCATCGTCATCGTCGTCATCATCGTCATCGTCATCGTCGGACGGCTCATTATCGTCATCTCCTCCGTCAGTAGGATAATCAGCATGGTCCTCCTTGGGGTCCTCCTCCTGATAGGAGTTTGCCACATAACCTGACGATAAGGCTGTCGGTGAAGCATCAGTAGCATAAGGCTGCTCCTCCATCGGTGCCTCAGCATCGAATGGCACTAAGAACTCAGGGTACTCAGGCTCAGGAACAAAGTCCGGTGGAAGTGGTGCATGTAGCTCCTCGAGGCCAGTATGTAATCCGGTGATGGTGGGGCTACTGGCTGCATAGGGAGTCCATCGTATCCATATATGATGACTTGTGGAGAACCTCCATCAGACAGCTCCTCATCAGCTCCCCAAAAGACTCTCCCTAACTCGGAATCAGTTTAGACCGATGTGTAGGTAACCGTGGATGATGAAGACATGACAGAATCTGTAACACTCAAACAGAGTTTACATTAGTACATATATAAGACCCATAATAATATACTTAATATATTATAAACACGTATGTGAACCATGCAACATCTAGTATACTTAACTAATGCAACAAGTAATGTATGAATGAATGTCCCATGAAAATCCCTTTATATGATGTAATGTTTGAAAACGGTTATAGTCCAAGTAAAAACATTTGACCTGGTTCTCTATAACCTTGGCTCTGATACCAATATGTAACACCCCCAAATAGGGTCACAGCGGAATAATGTGTCAGGGAGCGTTACTTCATAGATTAACAGCACAAGATATGAGAACGACCTCTAAAAGAGTCGCTTAAAATACGATACACTGGATTTCTTGAAATTGTTTAATACAAAGCACAACGGCTTAAATTGTTCAACATTTGATAACAAAGATTTTAGATCATAACAATCATCCCAAAAATCCCAAGATGTAATGAATCTAAATCTTTTATACATGACTCCCCAAAAGAGTATCCCAATGTATCCTTAGCACCTCGTGCCTCATTGACCTGAGAAAACATGCTTTAAAACATCAACACAAAGTTGGTGAATTCATAAGTTTATGTAAATATAATGTATGATCGCAAGATTTCCAAGTGTATGATAATGCAACAGGTGCAAACATCACAAAGTGTAATTACGTTTCCCTAAGCTCATGACACTGAAGCTCAACATGTAAGAATTGCAAACATCAAGGGAAATATTGGCAATTTATATTGCATTTCCCTTGATGTTTGCACATCAAGGGAAATACTGTTTTATAAACCTCGTATCTTTATCGTTTAAACTCCGTTTTTCACGTTATTTATATCCATGGCTCCGTATTAAGAAAATATATCAAAATATTATATTTATAATATGTATGCCCCTGATGAACAGTAGTTTTAATTGTTTTTATAAAATTATATAAAACTATTTTTATATAATTAATCATCGTAACCTTCCAAAAGTCATAACTTACTCATATTTAATATGTTTCGCTCGTTCTTTATACGTATG